>JANDKE010000651.1:0-21817 GCA_027627275.1 Coprinellus aureogranulatus | reverse complement strand
CAACCTCGTTGCCGGGCGGTCGCAAGCGTCCCCTCGGCCATCGACTTCGGGATTCCCGCTGAAGTTGAACGTAGTCGAGACCCAGAATGGTCGTACTGTGGCTGGTGAGGGGCCAGCGAGGGGGTCAACCCTGTTATGCAATTCTTCCTCCTGGACGTCTACTCGGACACTGAGCTACTGAATACCCCTCGGTGTGCGGCGGTCCGCATGGGGCTCTCTGCTTCCACTTCTAGACTGCTCAGCTGGAGATACCGTGGCGACCAGCGTATCTGACCTCACGCTTCTGGATTCAAGTTGTTGAGACTTAATTGGCAAGTGTCACGAAACCTCAGCGACGTAACCCAGGACTTCTTCTTCCTCTGCAAAGCTCGTTCCTTGTTCCTCTACGTCGTCGCTGTCGCTGTCGTCTTCTCTGGAAACCCCGTCAGCCCGACCACGGTTCAAGCTGGAAAGACGGTCAGTATCGAATTTCTGGAAACAGTCACGCCTATACTTACCCCTTGGGTTTCTCGTCTTCGTCAGTACTCTCCGTCGTCCCCCTTTTGGCCTCGGTTGCATCCCCGCCTCGCCTACGCTCTCGATCTCGATCTCGATATCTCGGCCACTGTCGGCAAAGCCTGAACGCTCTGATTCGCGGTTCGTTAGGATCCCTCCGCCGTTCTCCTCTGCTTCATCGTCCGCATCCTTGGTATTTGAGTCCCTGGGCCCACTGCGCTTTTCCCCCTCGTCTTGTCGTCACCGAAAGAGCGCTGTCGAGGGTGCCTGAAGTATCCGTATTGATGCTCGGTATCGGTTTGACTCCCTGCGTCGTCGTGGCTTCTTCAGAGCGATATCTTCATGGTTGTTGACATCAGTACAACGGGCTGCGACTTCAATTGTTGTCAGAACTGGTGGCAGGAGGCCTGGGCCGATTCTTGTGCAATATCCGCCCGCGGAGTAGACGCTGTGCTGTGGAAGAATAGACCAGAATGCAGAGATGCGAATATGCAGGTTGGGACTGAGGAACAGGGGCGAACTTGAAGAGGACCTTCGACGGAGACGGGTTTGTATGCAGATAGAAGCACGAGAAAAGTAAAGGTGAACGAAGTCCAATATTAGACTCCCGGTGAGCAGTAGTAAGAACGGCCGGGGAAGGAACAATCCAAAAGGGGGGTCCTTACTCGAATGTGGGTAGATCGAATGACTGGGAACAACGCCTACAACGACGAGGTGGGGCGAAAGAATGACAACGAATAGAAGGACATTGCACGAAGATAGAGGAGGTGGAGGAGTAATCTCGAGCGTCATACCGAGCGTGCCTCGGTACGTGTAGAGTGAAGATCCTGTTTTCGAGGGCGCTCAAGGGTTGCGAGCGGGGTTCTGCTGCTGGCGGAAAGAGCCTACTTCACCGCTCCTTCCCCTCGGTTCCCCTTCCCGTGTTTCCCCCTCTGAGACTGAGGTATCAAGACCACATGAATCGCTCTACGAGGGATCGCTTGAGTCGGAGCAGTCCCGCCTTCGATTTCACCCTCCCATTCAGGTGTTCATGCATCCCCTTACACCGAGGTCCCATCGAGCTTACTACCAAACGGCACGTTGGCCGCCCTCGCCGGTATAACGGCCACGTTGCGTGCTTGAACGTCCATCGGCCTCTGCAGCGTTCGAGGCAGGGAGAAGCGACTTCGCAGTGGAAATGCGACCGTTCTTGGCGGAGACCTCGTGGTGTTAGTGGGCCTACTGCGAGGAGTCTGGACGAGTGGGTGAGCTACAACATTCCTTACCCTTGCGAGATCACTGGGTTAGAGAACAATACGGCGCGGTGCTCGGGTGTATCTGTGTGGGCGTGCGTGCGTATAAGTGTCCCTTCTATGCACAGAATATAACTCCAAGAAGACAAATGCCGCCTCGTCTCCTTTGTTCCCTGGAGTTGATGCAGTCCAACGGGCACACCACTGAGCATCGCTTCGGTTATTCGTTACACCCGCCTTTTGTTTCTCTTCCCTTGTTCTTCTCTGTATCCTTCCCCACCATACCGTACGCATTGCTAAGGCTTACGTTTACCCCAGTCTCATTTAGCGTCGCATCAGCTACAGCCTAACGTCGGCGATAAATACCACGTTTGAACCTTGTGCAACAGTTGCCAGCCGAGAGTATATATACCGGAACTACTTGCCCAACATGTTTTTCTTCTTGTCCCTGGCGGCTCTCTTCTCCTTGCTGGTCATGTGTACGTCCCTCCTCCTTCTCCTTCTCCTTCTCCTCGGGCAACCACTGATAGTGTACACGAACAGTAACGTACCGGTACCGCGCCTTCATCCTACCCCGCGTCCCGGAACGCGTCAAGAACCTATTCCCCTCCCCCAATTCCGCCGTCTACACGCGTCTCTCGACCTTTGCGGACCAGGTGAACGCGGGTCTTACGAGCGAGTCTTTCGACATCGAGGCGAATATCAGCGACGGCGATTCGCGAGCGGGGTTGGATGAGCAAGGAACGCGGGAGGTTGTGGATATTATGAAGAGGGAGAGGGTGAACTTTGACCAGGCGCGGTTGATTAGGCAGAATAGGATCTTGGCGGCGAATGGGATTGATCCTTCAGGTGCGTAGGAGTGTGTTGGTTTAGATGTTTTTGGACGCTGACGATACGGGTCGTAGGTATGCCGATGGATTCAAAAGCCATTACAAGACTGTGATGATGTCCACGACTGGCTTTCTCCTGCACTCGCCTTCCAAGCGCTCACATCCCGGCGCTGTTCACGTCCCAGCTCCCTTTCAATCCCAACCCCTCATGATTCTTGGTATCGGTGCTCATCATTTTCGGATTTCTGTTCCTCGTTCCACTTCGACTTTTCACAGATCGTATCCCTTTTGCATCACCTTGAACCCCACCTATCTTGTGCTCTTTCCTTTTCTCTCAACCATACGCTTCATATGCGCCCATCACTCTCTCGTTTCCCCAGCTGCATTAACTTATCGTCGAATAATGGACTCACAGGAAGGAATTCAATCATGTCTGGAATCGCACATCTTCCAGCAATCATATTCTACACCGATCCGTGTTTCACAGGGACCCAGTCTGCGTTTGCGGCTTCCGCTGGGTGATGAGAGCAACCTCGGAGTTGTGTTTGACCTGCTTCTGGATTACCAGCCTCCCAGCGATCTGTTGCACTGCTTTTCGCGATTCTAAGGAAGATAGGTGAGTAGCGAGGCAGCTCTGATAGTTGAAGCTCAAGCTGATCATCTTCCATCACTGTAGTACGGGGAAGTCAGGCAACAAACTACCCCCTCTCCGGGATCATTGGTTACCGGTACAATGTATTGCAACGAAGGCCCATGAGAGGCTGTATGCTGACGTCACGCGGAATACCGAGCGCCCACCGGCGAAAAACTCCTCATTGGTTAGAGTATCAGCTTCTTCCATGTCACCAAACTCGACCGGCGATTCTCCAAGCCAGGGGATTTACGCGGAATAAGCTCGCGTTCTTGCCTGCGAGGGTCCTCATGCTTCGTGCGTTCCTTCAAGGCCGCCGTTGCATTTTTAGCCAGATGCTCTGCATCATGCTGGGACCCTCTCTGGCGACGACTGATGGAACCAGCGGGCACCAGAGGCGTCTGTGGCGACAGCTGGACACTGCCAGCATGGGTCTTTCATAGGTCGGTGGTGGTGGGATGCAATGTCCCACATGGCGCCCACATTCTTTGCCATACGACTAGGGACTTCTTTGGACAGCGGAAGCGCGTCAGTTGCTCATATTCGAAACAAGGCTTGTGGAGGAAGCACGCCACTATCTTATCGTTCAAGTCATGCTGGAAAGCTCGCCATGGTGCAACATACTAATCATATCCTTGTCTGGTCTGCATCTTCGCTTCCTTGGTGATGGTATCCCGGGCCTTCATATGCAGCACCTTCCTCTCACGGCACCCACTTTTACATATATAGTTAGCACCCTCCGGCTAATCATGTCAGGGATTTCAGCGGCATCTGGCGTACCCTCTCTTGACAATTCGCCCTCGTCTCTCGCTCGCCAGGACATTCCCTCCCTTCTCAGCGCCCCACCGCTCCGACCGGCTTCCTCGATCCAATATGATGAAGTCCCTCCTTTCCACTCTTTTGCTCCTAGTCACCGTCCTCTCCGTCAACGGTCTCCCCGTTGTCCCTCTTACAGAAATTGCTGCCAAGTCTGCCCAAGGCTTGCGCCTCCTCAGCTTGGACGCGGACACCGCTCCTGTCTGGAAGACTGAGAGTGAAGTCCTCGACCTCGTTCGCCAGGGCACCAACTTCGTACGTGTCTGCGAGATTCTGTGTCACTATGTTGCGCTGACAACATCACAACACTTTCCTAATGCTATGCTCTCCAACGGCTGGGACTGTCGCGTCTCTTGTTCCACACTGCTTGATGCTCCTAGTTTGATATCACCGATACATATGAGGTTGAGCTAGAGCTCGCCGAAAAGGCGGCCAAGGCTAAGCAAGCCGACGGTGTTGTCTCTATTGCTGCTTGTAAGCAACTTCAGCCTGCTGCATTGGACTATGCTAGAAGTTGATGCCACACCAAGTCCCCGCCCCTTCGAATACTGCTGCTGTCAAGGCTATCCTTGCCACCATGACAACATCGAACATGCAAACCAATCTCAACGCGCTGACTGCGTTCAACAATCGCTACTACACCTCATCAACGGGTGTCCAAGCCAGCAACTGGATCTTGGACAAGGTCAAAGAGGTAGGCATTTGTATTGACTGATCTTTTCCGCCTCGCATCGCTGACCACAATCAACCCTCTAGATAGCTAACACCTACGGAAGATCTGATGTTCAGGCGTCAGCCTTCACTCACAGTTGGGCCCAGTCCTCCGTCATCGCCAGAATCCCCGGTTCGGACCCTTCGCTCCCCCGGGTCCTCCTCGGAGCACATTTGGACTCGATTAACTTGAACAACCCCAGCAGCGGACGCGCCCCCGGTGCCGATGACGACGGCACTGGGGTTGTCAATCTTATTGAGGCTTATCGTGCCTTGCTGCAGGCAGGTTTCAAGCCCAGGAACACTGTCGAATTCCAGTTCTACGCGGCGGAGGAAGTGGGTTTGAGAGGCTCTCAAGCCATTGCCACCAGCTACAAGAATTCAGGCGTTCAGGTCAAAGCCCACTACCAGATTGACATGACCGCATAGTGAGTTTAGCTTCGTTCTTTCCTATCTCGACAATCCATAGCTGACTTCACCAATTCAGCTACAAGCCCGGGACACCGGAAGTCATGGCTCTCGCTCCTGACTACATCGATTCGGCGTTGAATGAATTCACGAAGCAGCTCATTACAGCTTACTCGAGAATTCCTTGGGCCATGGACAAGGCTGTGAGTCGNAGTGCCTCTGGGATGCANCTCTATAANCTCATCGTCCCTTCTTTTGCCCCTTGGCCAGTGCGGCTACGCGTGCTCCGACCANGCCAGCTTCAANAGAGTCGGGTANCCCACGACTTACCCATTCGAAGCCGTCACCGGCGACGACAACCCNTACATTCACTCCGCGAGCGACACNACNAGCGTCAGTGGCTTCTCNTGGACCCACTCCCTCGAGTTTGCCAAGGTGGCTGCGGCNTTCGCCTATGAGCTGGCTATCTAAACCTTNCGTGGAAGCTCTCAGGTGTAACACCGATGNGATTAAANTATAGATCTTTATCTCAGGTTCACTTTNNTCGGATACCGTCGNTGCAGAAGGAAGTCGATCCGATCAGTAATAGGCGCCTGAGTCTNAAGNTAACCTTGTAAACTTAGGCGCCCTTNTANCCTGAGATCTAGCATAACGGTACGCCCCTCTAAGAACCTCCGCTGGGCACCTTNAGCGCGGCGGGGCGGATAATACGTGTCGGATTCCGATACATTCCAAGCATGAAAGCCTACCGTGGGTCGCATCACTCATGAAAACGAGAAATGCGANNAAGTNGTGGGCCGCTAATAGACTAATGTTTACTCTACGTGTCGTCACNATTTCNGGGTTGTATAACNTCTGGTCAAGTGATGTACCATGGACCAAAGGANCTTTNGACAAAACATGGAGGTAGCGGGCGGGAAGATCGAGAAGGCTGACTACAACGTAAATAGGAAGCATNAAGGANTCGTGNTTCTGGATTCGTGGGGCGAGCAATCANTAGAATAGGTCATCTTCCCGGTCTAGAATATTGCTGTGGGGATGGGGAGGCCACAATATTTCCCCAGAACCTCTCGTGGTCACCTCGACATCGAAATCGTCTCTGCTTCGTGCCTCCGCTAGCCAATCGTTCACGGCCTTCTCTCCTCCGTAGTCCTCTGGCGAGGTGAACTCGAGATGAGCTAATGGACATCCCATTTCCCTCCGGCTGTCCACAAGGGCCTCAATCAACCATGAATCATCTTGTCCGTCGAACCCCATGTGCAACGTGTGCAGATGGGGCCATTCCACCCTGCCAGATGCTGTGACTTCGTCGTTCACCCCAGATAGAGCTGCGTATATCTTGGATATACCAATTGTCTTGCCCTCTGAGCGGAATGTTTGGGTAGACGGGAACATTCGGAAGATGGCGTGGAAGTTCACCTCGGAGAGATCGAAGTTGCAGAATGTCAACTCCGTCACCTGAGGGAAGGAGATTGGCACGTTGGGCCTGCGGCGGTCGCACGTCAAGTCGTCTTCGAGCATGTCTTGCAGTGTGACGGATAGAAGGGACGGAGCGTCGATGTTCATGATCAAACCCTCGAATCCGCTCCCATCGACACTGTGGATACGGATAGATTCCAGCGAAGGCAGAGAAATCACTGCGAGCGCGTTGTAGGTCGAAGGCCAGTCGCACACGGCATCACCGTACAGGGAGAGGTGGCGGAGCCGTGCGATTGCATTGAGGAGGATGGAAAAGGCGTCGTACGCGATTGGGATAGGCGATGTGCCATCGAGGTGAAGGACTGTAAGCCGCGCAAGAGGCGGCCGGAAGGCATGTATTGCTAGCCCACGGAGGCGAAGGAAGGAAATGGCGTCTGTACTTCGAGTGAAGATAGTGGGTGCAGCTGGACTGGCCCAAGCCACAGTAGGATCCAGCCGGTCGACTTCGCTGATGGACAGAGAAAGAAATTCGAGGCAGGGGGCTGGCGATGTGCAAAGAAATGCAACAACTGACCGTCCAGCAATTGCCTCAAAACCTAAATGGATGGAAAGGGCTTGCCAGCGGTACACTTGAGGAAGCAATATGCTCAGGGTGTCGAATATACGGTCCATGTGGCGAGGTTTGGTGCGCCGGGCCTTCTCCAGATCCACGCGAATAATAAGCGGAGAGGGAGTGGATCGCGAGCAGTATGCTTGGACACAGTCCGGCTGGGTTCCGTGCTCGATTGTCACTGTTGTCCACAGAAGGGAGCAGTGCAGGGCTACATTGCGAAAGTACGCAGATACCTGACTGCACACCTCCGCAGCAGGCGGCGAGGAACCGTAGGCGTCGTGGTCAAACCAGTCGCGGTCTTGGTTCCCTTTGACAATGAGGAAGATGCGAGATAGTAATTCGACAGGGAGGGTCTCCACGGAAGGAGGGCGGGCGTCGGTAGACATAGCACGTTGCTGTCTGATCCGGGTTAGGCAGTAAAGGAATAGGTGCCCTCGATCGTGTGGGCTGAGAGAGTCCGCTTGCCACCTCCTTAATATAGACGACAACCGTGGAGATGAGGACCTCCCCTCGAGACAGAGAAAAGGTTGTTGTGGGGATGTACCAAGCGCGTCACCCTGGCTGAACCCCAGAAGAACTCTACCCAAAGCGGGGTCCTGAGGCCCGCGGCCCCAATGTCGGAAAGACTGCACCGCGGTATATAGTGGAGATGAAATAAAGAAGGTGTTGTTATCAAAGCCAACTAACTTTTACGCCGCTGTGACGTCACATCGTCGTCGTTCGAAGAGGCCATGTTCGCCAGGAGACAGAGAACAAGCACACTTTGGTACATAGTTCTTGATCGGCAGTGTGTTGACGCGGTAGGTGAGTGAGAAGACTTCACATTCAGAACGCGTTAATAACTATGCTACATATTTGGTTTTTCCAATAAGGTTCTCGAAATCAGGCATTCACCATCCGTTGAGCCCGCTCGGAGGCCTTGTTAGAGCGGATCCTGTCTCGAGACTGCTCTGACGCGGTGCGAATGGCCCATGTCAGCTCGTAGGAGCGGGCCGCATCTGTCGGAATATAGTCAGAGAAAGCCCAGAGTAGCCTGGCCATGGAAACTCACCCTCAAACGAGCTCAGGATCTGTGGATTGGCAGCGGGCTTCTCAATGGAGTCGATGAAATGCGAGATTTCCGAGAAGAAGGGATCATCCTCTGGGAATGCTAGCCTGGATTCGGTGTCCTGGCCAGGCCGACGGATGTAGAGGACGGGTGATACGTATGGGTTGACCAGTCTGGAACGAATTCATCCATCATCAGCCTCATACCCGCCAGGGACGTGAGGCGAAACTCACTTTAGCTGGTAACCGTCAGCGTAGACCTCCAACTCACAGCTGTAGTTCTGGCCCTGCAGAGCCAAAACGTGGGTCATGCTGCCAACCGCGCCGTTCTCGTACTTCCACACCGCCGAGGTCACACGAGGTATCCGGTTCTCTGGCGAGATCTGGTTCTCGTCCACGGCCATCTTCGAAAGCTTGCCGCTCTCCTCGTCCCATTCCAGCGAGTGGGCCTGCACCGTTGACATGTCGACTTCTCCGCCAAAGTATCGGGAAAGATCACAGAAGTGGGTTCCTTGTTCGACGATGGGGCCGAAACTCTTCGACTTGTCCCACCAATCCGGCTTTGCGATAGCCTCGTAGGCGGTGGCATAACGGGCAACGGTGGACATGACGGTGAGGTTGTTGTCTTCAATGATCTTCTTCATGATCTGAACGCCCTTCAGGTATCTCAACATGTAACTATCCGAGTCCTATGTCAGTCGCGTTGCGGCGAAGGCGAGGGGGTGACTTACCCAACGGAGCAGATAGTGTGAGTATCCTCAATGATCTTCGCAATTTGGTACGCCTGGTCGATCTCCTCCACAGGCCCTGTAGCGATAGGCTTCTCCACGAAGATGGGGACTCCAGGGAACTGTTTCAAGATATCCATCTCGATATCTCTTCCCTTCTGAAGCGTCCCTCTGAACATCGGTGGGCTGCCGATGATGACGGCCTTGGGCTTCTCATTGGGTGTATGCGCCTTCACGAACTCGTCCAAGGTCTTGCAGATACGGGTGTCCTTGTACGCTGAAATGACGAAAGAGTCTCGTTTCTTGGATAATGCCTCTTTCGCGCGCTCTGTATTTGGGTCAATGAGGCCTACAACTTTAAGTCGAGGGCCGAGTTTGCTAAACAAGGCGGTCAGGCTCTGGACACAAGGCAGGTGAAAGGGTGCGTACTGTTCCAATCTGAATGAATGGTTCCAGGGACCCTCGGGAGAGCCGAACATGATGTTGCCAGCGCCAATGAAAAGTACATTGAAATCGCTCTGGTCTTCTGTGGAAGCTCTTGTTCTGCAGGTCCACCGTCAGGAAAGGAGCGAGCATGATAGCTGGCGACACGTACCTATGAATGGGTACAAGGCTGGAAGGGTCAATGGACGAGGTGGTAGTACCAGCCCTCGTGAGGGCAGGGCGACCGCCAGAGCTTTTACTGTGGATCGACTTGAACAGCGTCATGACGGTATTGATGTGAACTGGGTACGCTCGTGAGCACAAGACACATGTATTCAGGTATAAATGTACTCACCTGAGAAAGTGAATGTCGGTAAACTCGGGCTGGTGATGGGGTAGCAGAATCAAAGTGAGCTGAGAAGTGAGCAAGCGCCGTATAAGTACGAAGCGCGACATCGATTTGGAGCACACATTTTCGCCCCCCAATTTTACCCTTGCGTCAGTTCGTGGTCGTACACACGAAAAATCAAGGGACTCAGGTGAAGATAACAGTGATAAGCGAAGTATCATAGGGACGAAGTGGCGCTGGGGTAGCGATGATCCCTACAATAGCGGAGCAAATGTTGATGAGGTTTGGAGTTCTTGGCTCAAGAACTGTCGAGTTTTCGTCCTTCTGCCGAGCTGGTGGGCACGCCGAAGCAGCCTGCTCTCTCGGCTATGGTGGTGGGGCTCCGAGTACATGGTGCCCTGCTTTCGGCTAGTAGTGACCCCCGAGAGAAAGACTGACGTTTCTCCGGATTTCGGGGCGGTGACGTTGGAAAATGGTGAGCGCTCGGAAACATGCGTTGGGTCCAAGCAATCGCAGAGCAGAGCAGCTGTTTGGCTGACAATCTAAAAGCGTCGCGTTGGTCTGAGACAAAAATGGGTCAGCATGCCTCCCAAACTTTGAACGCACCACCATTGCATCGAAAACAGAAGAACGAGGCGGCTTTGATGCAAAACTTACATCATCCTCTACGCCCGTACGGTGTCTAAGTATACGGCTCAAGCAGGTTTACCGTACTGATCGTCAGTAAGAGATAGGACAGTGCGAGGGCCCGACATCCAACGTCCAGACTTAGCTGGTGGAAGGCAGCAAGTTGAGCCGAGGATCGCCGCTGTCAAAGCGTCTATGAATCTGCCGGCCCGGTCCAGGAATTATTGCCAATGGGCGCTTAGACTAGATTTGGGACTCTCAGCACTCCTTGTTTCCTTTCAGCCTCGGGTGGGCATAGGAGGCGTGTGTCGACGCCGCCATCGAGGTGGGTATCCATAAATAAGAGCTGCGGTGTATAAAGTACAAGAGGATGCGATCATGCGCTGACGGGGACGGGTGCTGGCTCCAACTTTTGTGTCTGTTTCTCCTCGATCTTTTCCTGAAGTCTTTCGATATCGTGAAGGAAGGTGAGAAGTTCCTTAGGCCGAGGTATGAGCAAGGAGAAGGCACAGTGGGATACAGGGACTCACATTATTGTTGGGCTCGAAGCTGAGGCCGAGGCGAATGGCCTCTGCAGCTTCCTTGGGCCGGTGCATGCCAAGGAGGGCTTTGGCCTTGCGGAAGTGGCCTTTGGGCCAGTTACGGCGGAGAGCGATGAGAGAGAGGTGTGTATGGGAAGGGTGGGGCATGTAGGAGCGAACCGTGAAAGTGTCGCGGTGATGACTTGGTGATGACGGTCAAGAGGAAAACGTGTTTAAGGCACCCTGTCAGGCGATATGAGAGGGCGGCAAATCCCGAGGAGAGATAAGATAAGATCGCCCCTCAGCCGAATCGTGTCGCGATGATCACTGATCAAGGTCATTACATACATACGCTGAGCGTCTCTCCTTCCTCTATACCCTCATCATCACCTATAGCTTTGACCAATAGCACCCCGATTAGCTCTGTCTTCAGGTCCCCGAATTATTTGACCCCATACGAAGTGGTTTCTGATATCCAGCCAAACAGCGCCGACGATAGCGACGACAGCAACAACATCAACAAGCAGGAGGACGAACGATGCCCACACTCCAATTCGCCTCCTTCTCCTCGCTCGTCTCACCCGCATTCTGGAGCGAACGATCGGCGTTTTGTTGGCCCTCTTCGCGCTTTGTACGCTCTGGACTCCCTCTTAGGGGTTGCATACGCCAAAGTTCGTAAGAGGACGTCTATCTTCGGCCGATCGTAAGGGACCGAATGGGCGTTTATCTCTTTGCTTTGCTTCTCTCGGTGTGTTACCTAGCTAGAAGGCAGTTGAACGATAACCTACCAACCTCAGCCCTCTCGGTTATCGGCGTGTGTTTCGCATGCATTCTCCGCACTCCTTCTGCTGCTCGCACTGCGTCTTTGGCGTGTGCACGATGGCCAGTACTAAAGATTCGTTTGGTTTTCCGACGCCGATAGTTCGCGTTGGATTAATGCTGGTTTATTTCGATCCCTTTGGTCTCCTTTTTAGAGAACGGCTTCTTGCGAACCACCCTTTACGCGAACCGTCCTCACCTTCGGCGCATATGGATCGTTGGGAGCTTGCGAATGCACTCAGAACGCTGGATCATCGTTCAGAGGCTTCTATGTCTCCCATCACCAGATACGTCGCCGATGGATTTGGATTGGAAATCGACGTGGGTGGCGGATGAGCTAGTTTTCTTCATCATTGGTTTTCGCGATTTTCGCTCGGTTCTTCTTTGTGTCAGACACGTACTCGTGCATGCGGGATACAAGCCTGCTCATCGTCTTACCATTGACGCCGCGGTTCACGGAGGATGCTCGCATATCCCTAGCTCGGCGTTTTCTGTCGCATTACCGAATACTTATGCGGGCTCACCTCGTTGAAACGACCGCGGTTTTGAAGGCACGGAACAGAGCTGTAGCTTCCCCGCGTTTGACTCGGGTTTCGACTTTCTGAAATGACGTGTACTATCTTCCCTCCTCACGACGTTTCACCATTTCACTTCCTTCGTTGCCATGTCGCCTTGGGGCTCTTCTCCTCGCTCTCGGCGTCGAAGTCAGAGAGGCATTGCACTTTTCGGATGTTGTTACACGGGGGTCTCCCCGTGTTCCTGTCTGAGAGTGCTTGACTGATATGAACTAGATGCCGACGGCAAGAATGAACGCCTTTGGTGCTATGGTAGCTCGATCTTGGTGTCTCCCGCTTCCAGCACATTCGTTCAAGGAGCGTGCATTTATTGTTTACCTTGCTCCACCCAGTCTCGCTGGCCTTCCTCACCATCGGTGTCCTGGGATGGGTATTACGTCTCAAACTCTCATATTCCAACTTTGTTGGTACATATCGAGAGTCGCGGGTGTATACGCTTCTCTCGAACTCGATGGTTGTGAGGCGGCGAGGCGATGAGTTCCTTCCAGCTTCTTCCCTCTCTTAACACCTTCGCACTCTTGCATTTGGTTCTTCGTTTATATTGGCAGGACCTCGTACTGACACTTGTTCTCTCCTCTCTTCTGTCGTTCTGAAGTCTATTTGTGGGGGTTGAGGTGCATGACAAGTTTCTCCTGTCGTTCGGGACACCGGAATATCTCGTAACATTTAGAGCGTGTTGGTCTGGCCAATGCTACTATCCTACGTCTCGTCTTTTCCGATTTTTTTCCTGTATCCTTAGCCTGACACTTCCTTCCCTTTCCAATCCGTGTACTGTACGTTAGTACATCTTGTCCGACTCGTGTTAGACGCTATACTTACTCGCTGTGAGTACTTCGAGAACGCGTTTATTACGCTTTGATACCATATTCAGGCCTATTGCGATCAGCGGCATATAGCCCACACGCGTCGACAGTTGGCCTCTAACCAGTTCCATCGTATGAATTGACCGTGTAAAACTACACACCTGTTTAAACTTTAAACACGACTTTCGCTATACTACGCATATCTGTTATCCTAGATGCATCCCCACCATACACGGACAGGCATACAACCGCCCAAAAACGAGTGTTTTAAAGACAGCGCAAAATTAACCGGAAGGTACGCTCAGCTAGGACATGCTCGGGATGCAAATCGATCGTTTAAATGCTCTGCGTCACACATATTCTGATGCTGACGTTGCAGAACAGAGCCCAATGAAGTGTCGGTGGTCCCTGCTCCTGAGAACGCGGCCAGCCAGAAAGGCACCTCGCTTCGCCCCAAAGACGAGATCTCACTGCGCTCCATGCTCTGCGCAGCTTACAATAGGCCACGAGATGAAGATAGAAGAGGCGATCCCTGGAAGGTGAGGTGCGTCGGTAAGGTGCTAAACTGCTTTTGGGGAGGCAAGAACGCTTGGGGAGCCTCGAGTAAAGCTTTCGCNCGTGAAAAGCAAGAACTTTGCGGTCTAGAAAAAACCGGAATCGCGACACGCATCGGGGTCACAAATGCATCCATTATGTGCTCTTGACAAACCGCCGTTCATGAGGGTCCCATAGCAGTCAAGACCCACAGGTAAACGTGAGGTATGCTGGAAGACACGGAAGATGCATTTAGATCGGAGGAATGAGCTTGGTCACGAACTAGATGTTTGGCTGAGCGTCGGAGGGATATGATGGCAATCTGACGGAATACCACCACCCTCGCTACACTTACGAGACCCACATGCATGGCCCTACCAACGTCAAGGAACGTTGCCAGCTCACCTCTATGATCTCGTTGTGTTGCAACGTCGGATGGTGACTAGTTTCGCAGATCAAGCGTTGAGAATCCATAGCAGATTAGCTGAAATAGATCGATAGCCACTGAGTGCAGTTGCGATTCAAGTCGTCAGAGCCAGAGTTCGGAATAGACGAACGTACGCATGCATCCTAAACCCCCTCTGGACCGATCCTGATCAAAACACTGCCCGAGAAATGAGCCATCGAGCCGTGTATATGAATGGGAGTCAGTCCTTCGGGATTGGGGATGAAAAAAACGTGCACATGTCATCGAATCGGATAACAGCACCACAAGGGACGAACATCCGGTGTGCTTCGCAGCGACATCTCCCTTACGAGCTCACCTGGAAAACGCATCACCTCCATTAAGAGGAGCAGTCCTTCCCTAAGAATGGATGTGTGCGTAGTAGGAGGCACGACGCGAGGAGATATGCTTCATGACCTGAGGATGAATCCCATCACTTGTAAGCGCTTTCGAGAGACTCTGCGCAAGGTTCACTGTACTGCCACGTTGAGTGGGGTCTTGCTTCCGAGATCATCGTCGAGGTTTCTAAGCAGTACGAATATAGAAAATTCCAGGGTTTAAGGAGCAAGCCACTAATTGCACAGACGTGGTGAGGGGATAGTTATTCTCAGAGGCAGGCCAAGCCAAGCAGTGGTGATGTCCATAACCCGGCCCTCGGCCCCATTTCTCGACGACCTCAAACGACCAGACCTTGACGGCCAGCTAGAGCGAGTTGGGAAGGTAGAACAGCAGACCGAGCGTCGGGTGATTGGGACGTACGACAGCGTTCCGAATATCTAGTGATGCCCACACATTGTAAAAGCCCTTAATCGATCGCGACTGGGCGAGAGACCTGTCGTATGTGCTGGATATGGGAGTACTCCAGCGGGTCCGTACGAGCGTAGAATCCAGAGATCAAGTCAAACTCAACACCCTCGGATCGATTGCGAGCTAGGTGTCGCAGCAGATCTGGTACGAACGTAGGGGGTCATCCTGTCTTTCCTAGCTAGAGACATAGCCCGTCTGAATCTATGCAGCGCTGGGATTTCAACACCCTCGTGACGCGAGGGATGCGAGAACCTTCCAGTGATTATCATAAAGCCGGAGACGATGCCTCGAGCCGAGGGGGCAGGCGACGAGATGCTGGATCGGTGACATTGAGTAGGGAAGACCTCGTCGTCGTGGACGCTGTAGAGTAGCTTCGCTTCGCAGGGGTTCAGTCCCGTCTTGGCTTGCTGTGGTCGTGGTTGTGGACGTAGAAAGGCGAACTACTCTTTCCTCGACGACATGAGAGCGCCTTGGCGGAAGATCCCGTAGAGATAAGATAAGATACCAAACCCCTATCTAAATCGATCCATCTCCGCTTAGATACCGCACAACGCGTGTCGCGATGATTACTGATCAAGGTCATGACGCTGCGCGTCTTCTCCTTGCTTTATACGCTCATCATCACCCTATATCATCTGCTGATAACCTCCCATTGTCTGCTTCTCAATTCCCCTTCGAAGCGCCCAGAAAGCTAACCGACCATACGACTAAACGACGAACGCCTACGACACATACGACGTCGACGGCAAAGCTCAAGCCTCACTGGCAACGACAACCACGACCACGATCACTCCAGCCAACGATGCCCACGCTCCAATTCGCCCCCCTTCTCCACNCTCGTCTCCCCCCGCCTTCTGGCACAAACTAACCGATCTCAAAATCGACATCCTCAAACTCTCCGACGACGCACTCCCCATCACCGGGTCGTACNCCGCCGGCAANTCNATNCTCGACCGCGAGACCAACCAGGAAGTNGTGCTNCCGACGNGNTTTAGTGTNGGNGGGGAGANCTTTGAGGTTGCGGTGGCGCAGNGGGTTGGGGTGTCNAAGATCNNANNTGAAGGAGGANAGGGGNAACGGAGNNNGNGGGANAANATGGGGNNAGTGTGAAGGTCCTGGGGAGTTTNAAGAACTTTAATACGGTTGAGGAGTTTAAGGCGTTGGATAAGACNAGGTATTTNGACGAGGANGCTGCGAAGGTTCGTTTNNTCCCNNCNCTNCNCNCTNNCCCATCCTCATCCCTCCCNCCTTATTNAATCNTCGAACGTAGATCTGGCACTCGATCCACACAACCCGGTCCACATCCGANCTCACCCGGTTCTTCCTCATAACATTCGCCGACCTCAAGAAATACAAATACTTCTACTGGTTCGGCTTCCCCGCNTTNGTNTCCAANCCCGCNTGGGAGATAANNGANGNNGGGTGGAGGAATGTGAAGGATTCGGAAATCCTATCTCAAGAGCAGTTGGAGAGTGTGTCGGAGGCTTTGAGGAGGAGGGAGACGGGGGTGCCGGCGTTTTTTTTGGTGAAGAAGGGGAGGGAGGGGGGTGTTGAGGTGGGGAGGGTGGAGGAGTATGAGGAGTTTTTTAAGGATGCGGGGGATGAGGAGGTACGTGTCCGTTATCAGGCTGTCTTCCTCGCCCTTCAGCCCAAACCTCCCTTCGCTTGTTCACTTGGTTCAGGATCCTCCCAAGCGCCCACGTTCCATTCGAAATTCCATCTCCCGTTTCATACATTCCCGTTCAAACTCCCGTTCGAGCTCCCGCGCTCCTTCGACCCCCCCCCCCCAAACAAGTGCGAGACAATGTATTCCTACACCAGACCCCTGTAGACGAAGATCTACGCTTGGGTCAAGGCTATAGAGCCCCCTCTCCCCAATGAGTGCTTATACTTGGTGCGTCCTACCTTTCGTACGCTCCTCTTCCTCCCCCCTGTTCCTCTCGACTTTAAGCCGTTGCGGGCTCGCGATGGCTTTAAGTCAGGTGGACCTACCATTGCAAACTTGCAATGGGTGGGTCTCATACCCTTGACATGCCCGTCTATCGTAACCCACTGACAAACCTGTGCGAATGTCCCCAGGAGTGCGACCGTCTCCCGCTATGTTTCGTATACCCTACGGGTGCTATTAGCATGTCCGACAGCCTACTCGCAACCTTCGCCGTCCCAGCGCCGTCCGTTTTGCATTACCTTCCTGGATCCGAGTGTGGCAGGAAGTATCGGTTGAGGAGCGGTCGTCAGGCATGAGGTTGAGCAGTGGTGCAGAGACCCTGGTAAGTCCGATACCTCTGTATCAGCTCCTTGTCACCAACCTGTCTCGTTTCAGATATGCGCTGTCTCACCGACTATGTGGTCACAGTTATGACCCGCCGTCATGACGCTCCCTTAACTTCACCCTGCTACCATGCCCTAATCGCTGGCACCTGAACACGGTCATTCACCTGCTAGTATTCCTCCCAATGTCATACAGTAGCTGCCGCAATAGAATTTCTCGTTATGGCGTCACAAGTTCAGAACCAGGTGATTTGCATTACTGTACGAGTATGCTACGACAAGATGACGGTGCCCCAGCCAGAACGAAAGTCCTTGTCGTCTTCTCCCTTAACATCAGCCATCTTCCCAGCATCCAAGATGTTTGAATCGATCACAAGGCCTTCCAGAGACCATGGATTGAGGCACGGAAGGGAGCGTGTCGTCAGTGGACAGATGCGGTTGCGCAGGCGGTTCAGGAGAATCTGCCCTTTGCTGAAGAGGTGTTCGACCTCAACAGACGCCGCTAGGGACAGCTCCGAAGCGCCTGGCCCCAATTGCTTTTCAAGGTGAGTGGTTATTGAGCAACAGTCGAAGACTGTGACCCGGTAGAAACTGGATGAGGCCCATCTACGCCTTGACGATAGACCTGGCAAGCCTGATGACAGTCTGGTGAAGTAGACAGATCTACAGACAGTCATGGGAATGGTGGGTTCACACCTTGGTGCTGTAGTGCAGTGCAGGTGCGTGCCTGGTGGCATCCGCCATTCAATTTGGCAGTTCCTGGCCTACCCACCATCGGCACTCCACACACATACACACACGCAGCCCCTCACCAGATAAGTGCTTATTTGCTTATTTCGCGCGGGAAAAAGGGAAACGAGGGCGGGTATGCACTCTGAGCACTTCTATACCTTATATTCTTAGTAGTATACCTTCCTAGGCTTTGTTTATTCGGCGGGGCGTGCGCCCAACAACGGAGGAGCTGCCTCTTAGTGTATATTTTGATCTATCCGGTTTACAGGCATACTACGAGTACGGGATGAGGCGCGCAAACATGGGCGCGAGCGCCGGGATTCAAACTCCGCTCGCGTAGAGCGGCCCACCTCCCCGTGAATCCAGGTCAGGTGAGACATCGTCCCCACCCGCCTGGAGCTGGTAGATCCCTTCACATAAGTCGACAGCGTAAGAGTCAGTTTGGACACCAGACCTCGGTCGCCCGACCGAGGTCTGGTGCCGGAGGTAACCGTTTGCCGCCCTTCCCGCCAGCGTCGGACCAGGTCACAGCGACCAACTTGAGTCGTCTTTTCGAAAGTCCTGGCAGGGGAACAATGTGCCTTGCGCGAGTTATTTCATGGTCTTTGGACCTAGAAGGGGGAAAGGAGGAGAGGTACGGGTTGTCGAATGAAAATTGGAAGGCGGTAGAGCTGTAGGAGATGGGGAGCGAAGCTGGATGTGCGAGGTTGCCTCTTCAAAACTTCAAGCCGCAGGGGGGTGGGGGTTTGCTTTGAACGCTTTCCACTTCTAGGATCAGCGTTTTGTCCAAGACTCGAACGATATTGCCCACACCGATAGCCGAATAGATCCATTTGTCCTTTCCTTCTACCACGTCGCTCGTGAGCTCCCCATCAACCTCAGAGATGGCTGAACAGCAGTATAACAAAATTTGCATCGTTTATCGGAATATCATGTTCCAGCGCTCGGAGCTGGGTGAACCAAGAGAAGAAGGTCATACTAACCAGGAGATAGAGGACACCCGGGCTATCTCCAACCTAGAGACGTAGAGTCGGGAGAGGATAGGAATCCGGCTTGTAAGCATTAGGTGACCTCTCGGCTTTCGGGAACTTACAAGGGGCAGGGAAACCTCAGTATACGAGCTGGTGAGCATGGGCGCTCAATCGCCGTGGACAGTGCTGGCGGGCTACTGTCGGAGCTGTTAACTTGGCTTTTTTCTTCCTTTCAACCATCTCCGTCAACCACACCCCACCCGTCACTATGAAGACGTTTCTGCAAAAGCTTTTTAGGCCTCGCAGTTCCCACAGCAAGCCTGTTGAAGTGGGGGACCCAAGTGGTAGCCATCACCAGGCAGATAACAGCAGAACTGTGCCTTCCACAGCGATTGTCGATCCCGATGGAACCTCCGTCAAACGCGTCGATCTGAATGGCCCTTCTGTTGCGTCAGGTTTGAGTAGCGCCCCGAATGCCTCCTACCGAGGCCCCGACGCGACCGTGACGGCCGTCTCTTTGCTCGCGGGAGCCAATGGATTCGAACTGGGAACCCTAAACTACACCAACGTTTCGCATTCTACGACGATTGTAGGAGACATGGATGCCAGAGCGAGTAAAGGTGCGTTATAGTCCACAGTGTCATCTTTGAGAGCGGTTCTAAGTTATGTCTGGTCGACGCTGCAGGCTGGGACATGCTGGTGCAGAACACAGCGCCGAACGCACTGCTGGATTCTAGCGCCCTCTTCGATCCCCCTAGATGCGATGAAGACACACGCCGTGAAGTCATTGGCGATATCATGGATTGGGTTTACGAACGCGAAACGCCGAACCGCATTCTATGCATGACCGGGGCAGCGGGGGCTGGCAAGTCAGCGTTACAACAGACGGTCGCGGAAGAGTGCCAAAAACTGAACATTTTCGCCGCCTCGTTCTTCTTCTCCAGTTCAGATGCATCCCGCAACGTCGTATCGAGGGTCATCCCCACCATCGCATACCAACTTGGGCTCCTTCACCCCAACATCCGGTCCTACATTGGGCGCTCTGTCGATAATGACCCCTTGATATTCAACAAGTCTCTCAACACCCAAGCTGCAGTCCTCATCACTGCGCCTATTCAGGGGCTTGGAAAAGACCAGTTGAAAGCCATTCCATTCCTCATCTTTATAGATGGCCTGGGCGAATGCTCCGATGAAGACCACCAGAGAGACCTGCTGATTGCTTTCAGGAAGTCCATTGCGGAGGATGGTGACCACTTTCGCCTCTTCATTGCCAGTAGGCCAGAGTGGGCCATACGAAGTGCACTAGAAGATGGTGGCCACCTGCATGCTCATGCCTCCTATCTTCGACTGAGCGATGATTACGACGCATCAAACGACATACGCCTAACTTTGCGGACTAGGTTGCGAGAGATAGGCTCCAGGAGCGGTGGCTTTCGAGCCCGGGAACCCACTTGGCCTTCTCCAGAGGATGTCGAAAGCCTGGTATCCCTGGCATCCGGACAATACATCTTCGCAAAGACTGTCATCAGATATGTGTCAGAGCGCAGGAGTTCTCCAGTGGAAAGACTGAAGGCCGGTTTATCCTGGACAGCAGATGGAAGCAACACCATCAAACCTTTCGCTGCGCTTGATATACTCTACAAAAATGTCCTATCAAGTGCTATAGCATCGTATGAAGCGACGGAGCCTATGTTACCAGGACAATTTCTCCTTCTGCTCAGGTCCTATGCCGTATTCGCCAGCCACCCCGGAACTCCGGTGGAAGAGAGGGGCTCCTATATTCCAAGGGGTTTATGCATGATGGAACGAGCTTTTGGTATCCAGGAGGGAACGTACGAAGCCGATTCTCCTGTCCGACGTAAGGTCCCTCGTCACCACTCGACCATTGGGGGACAATCTGTACACGTTTGTGTAACATAAATCGCTCGATGATTTTTTTGACGAAAAATGTCGCTCAGAGGACTTCTACACGCCCTGGCATTGCCTGTGGGGGTGGATGACGCCCAGGCTACTTCACAACATTGCTGGTGCTTCTTGCCAAGGTATGTCCATCTGCTTGCCATGTGTCTCCCCGGCTCTCAAATTGGGTTTAACGTATTCCAGCTCTGGAGAAAGCCGCAGCGCATGCCCACTCCGACTTCCCAATAGGATGGGGCAACTTTGACGAGACCGTGATTTTCTACTCCTTATTGCTATTCTCGCTCATGGTACGTCCGGACGTATGGGCAAACTGTACCTCCATGGTCGGTGTTTGGGTGAGATTTACGGAGCGTGGCAGATGGGAAAACATGGACAAGATTGTATCTACCCCTACAGACGTCTTTGGACTCGAGTGGTTCTCGCATGTATCGGAATCGTTCAATGCCCTACGCGAGACAGGATGTCCCTTCTCTGGCACAGTAATGCCTATTGCGGCCCTGACCGATTGCTTTCACAAAGGGAATGCTCACTCCTGTATTGGATCTTGCAATCCAAAAATACCAAGCAAAATGGGGGAACGCCCGAACTCCAATAGACCCGGAGCACTGGAAATGAAAGGCGACTTGAAGTAGCGACCCTCGAAGGAGACTAGGGGACTTGCGACGCTGCGTGCTCGAATGGTGGCCGTCGATGGGTTGGAGAAGCGGATAAGTGCAGAGTGTTGAAGTACATAGTCGAGGTCAATGATTTGGAAGTGCCAGGTGATGGCAATAACAAGGATGTAACCCTGGTTGGATTCGCCGAACGCAGGCCCGTACCACGACGAGGCGGAGTCACGATGCTTCACAACGCGGTGTAATTTTACCACATGGACATTGGTCAATAGCAATTTGGCATACATACCATCATGAGTGGTTACAGTTCAACAGTTTGAACGAGTAAAAGCAGCCTGCTAGCAATGTATAAACCGTTAACACGCACGAACCGCTGCTAATTCCTGCCGAGGCATCGCAGACGACTACACCTCCGGTGCCGCCTTCTTTTCCTTCTTCCTCTTCTTCTTTTCGCTCAGACTTTCCTGGCCATCCGC
>JANDKE010000650.1:0-21830 GCA_027627275.1 Coprinellus aureogranulatus | reverse complement strand
CGAGTCCGATAAATTAGGGCACCGTGGCCATTCATTGATTCAAGCTCAAGTTCTCCCTCCTTCGCCGACCATCTCGCGTCTTTCGACTGAAACATGGCTACAAGGCAAGCAGGCTCGAAGAAGGCCCAGCGAGACGCGTCTCTAGCTTCTTTATTCGTTCTCGAGTACGGCGCCCATCGTATCCTCGTCGCGCCTCCAACGGACCACCAGCAACTGCAACAGTCGATTCGTCGTCATTTCCCTGAAATTCCTGTTGGGCATCACGTCTCCTACCACACCAAGGAGCTAGACGTGTGTGAAGGGTCTCTTGTTGAGGTTTCCACAGATGTTTGGGGTGCAGCCATTCCCATGCTCAAGAAATTGACGGTTCTGGCTGCTCCTGCGACGGAGGCGTCGTTTGGCAAGCGCAAGAGGGCGGTCAAAGGAGAGGAAGACTCGGGGTGCATGTCCTGCGATGATGAGTCAGTCCTCCAGATTTTACCCTTTTTCGATGCTCAAAGTACCCCTATCAGACCGGCCGCGGCGTCGTCCCCATCCGGTTCTTTTGCGCGAACTCGACCCTTTGCTCGCCAGTCTTTCACTGGAACCAGCAATCGGATGGTCTTGACTGTTCTTACGAGAACTGGGAAGCGGTTCGACGTATCTGCCTATTCGTACGATACGGTGGACAACGTCAAAGCTCGGATCCAGGACCTCGAGGGCATACCTCCCGATCAGCAAAGGCTCATTTTCGCAGGCAAACAGTTAGAAGATGGGCGGACGATGTCAGACTATGGAATTGTGGGAGAGTGTACCCTTCACCTTACTCTCAAATTGAGGGGTGGAAAGCCTGTGATCTATCTGTTTCCCCCGGCTGGTGAGGTGGTCGACGCTGCAGTGAACCTCTCTCTCGTCCCCGAATGGGACTTCTCGGCCATATATCCCATCGTCCCCGCCAGTGCCACCGCTGCCGGCGGCCAAACCCTGGGGTGGGACGTCAAAGCATCTCCTGATGGGACCCTTTTGGAGAAGAACACCGGACTGGAGGTGTCTTACCTGTACTGGGAAGCCGAGTAGGTTTCCTCTCATCCTGTCACATGCAGTGGCGCGTCTAACCTCGATCTTTGTTCTAGGGCTCTGAAGGGTGCCGTGGAACCACTGTCTCCCTTGCCCTCTCCACGCGTGGAACAGACCAAAAACTTAGCGGAGCCTACCTTCATACCTAACCAGCCTCAGATCGACGCGAACAACTCTGTTGTTATCGAGGTCTCCAAGCTGACTCTTTATCTCAACAAGGCTTTAAAGGACCTTGGTCTCCACACGGAAGCTCGCACCTCCTTCATCACGTACTTCCTAGTTCCCTATTCATCTCCTTACGCTAACCAAGGCTCGTTTATTAGGTACTGGCTCCCGTCGTTCCTCAAGCACCAGTACATCGCTCTTCGCTTCCTCTCTCAAGCTGCGTACGAGAAGGCCGCGCCGTTGGACGTCACTCCCTCCCCGGACCTCACTGTCCGTATCTTTATGCTCTTCAAGGGTCTCAAGGAAAGCGATGTTCACAGTGATTGGGCTGCTGCCGCTAACACGGAGAAGACCTGGAGGAGTGTAGTTGGGTTGGATGAAAGGTCCTTGGTTGATGATAGCTTGTTCCGTGTTTTGGAGTGGGGTGGTATGGAGGTCTTGCCCGGGTAACGCTACACGTGTTCAATTCAGTTCTCGCAGTTCGTTTTCTGAAGCTGACTCTGCAAACAATTGCTTCGATTTAGGGTGGTGCATTTCGTGTCGCCTTTGACACTCCTGTATATCTGTACCGCGTTGACATACTCGCGCATTTGCTATCTATCTATCGACGACACTTCATATGCACCCATAGCCAACGCAGGTCAGTATGCGCGTTCATTCGGAGCCCCTAGTACTTAGACCATCCAGGTGGAAGTTAGGATGGAATGTGCTGAACGTGCAAACTGACGACTCGGAACAGTCGGGGAGCCGGCCAGAGGGGGCGCTGATCCCGGCGTCACGACCACACGTGATGAAGCCGGTAAATTAGGGCGCTGTGGCAGGCTGTGGCTCGGTTCCTCCTCTCTCTTCCGTCGACCATCTCGCGAATTTGAACAGAACATGGCTTCAAGTCTGCAAGACTCAAAGACGACTCAGGGCGGCGCGACCTCAGCTTCTCTGTTTGTCCTAGAGTATGGCGCTCATCGCATCCTCGTCGCTCCTCCATTGGACTACCAGCAGTTGCAACACTCGATCCGTTACCATTTCCCTGAAATTCCTGCCGGACATCGTGTGTCGTATCACACTAATGACTTGAATGTATGCGAGAGATCGCTCATTGAGGTGTCTGCGGAGATATGGGAGAATGCCATCCCTATGCTCGAGAAATTGATAGTTTTAGCTGTTCCTGAGACCAAGGCATCGTCTGGCAAGGGCAAGAGGGCGGTCAAAGAAGAGAAAGATTCGGAATGTATACTTTGTGACGAGGGGTCAGTCTTCTAGATTTTCTTGTTTTTCGACGCTCTTCTTCATCACCCTATACCAGACCCACCGCGGCGTTGAGCTCTCCTGGGTCTTTAGCGGATGTCCAACCCCTGGCTCGCCAATCTTTCGCTAGACCCGGCGGCGAGATGGTCTTGGCTATTGTCTCGAGAGGCGGAAAGCGATTCTATGTATCTTCCGATCCGTACGAAACGATATATGACCTCAAGTTTCGGATCGAGGACGGCGAGGGCATACCTCCCGAGCAACAGATACTCATGTTGGCGGGTAGACGGTTGGAAGATGGGCAGATGATGGCAGACTATGGAATAGTGGATGGGACTACCCTTCATCTTTTGATCAGGCTGAGGGGCGGAATGCCTGTGAGGTGATCGGCGCCTCGGCGAACCTCTCTGTCGTGCCCGAATGGGCCGTCTATGTCATCCATTCAGTTATCGTTCATTGCGTGCGTTTTCTCTTCCTATCCATGCCGCGATCACTAACCTTTGCCGATTTGTTAGGTACTGGCTCCCCTCGTTCCCTAGGCACCAGCACATCGCCCCCCGGTTCCTCTCCAAGGCTTCCTACAGAAGGTTGCCCGACTGGACGTCACCCCCGCTCCAGATCTCACTGCCCGCATCTTCATGCTGTTCAGAGGTCTCAAGGAATGCGACACCCAGGGTAATAATTGGGCTGCCGCTGCCAATGCTCAGAAGAACTGGAGGGCCATCGTTGGTGTAGACGATAGGTCTCTGGCTGATGGTAGCCTGTTCTGTATCTTTGAATGGGGCGGCATGAAGGTCTTGTGATATCCATGCTCTTCGGAACTGCGCTTACTTCGCTCCCCTCTTCTTCGTCTTCTCTCAGTCGACTCCTCCCTTACCTTGGTCTCCCGTCGGCACTTGTCCCCCCTATGCGGCTTCTTCACCTAGCGCTCAATCACCGATTGCAAGGGCGAACGACATTGCATGCGACCCACCCTTGTGACTTTCTGCTCCTGTTCTCCCCCCTCATATTGGAAGAATGCCCTGTTTTAACCTTTTGAGGCCCACCAAGCACTGGAGTCGCCGTTCATTCCTTCGTCTGTGGTTTCAAGAGAGGCTTACAAAGACCGGGGGCACGACCATGACCGCTTTGTGTTACCCTTTTCAACAATCACCTCACTGAGGCAGGTTAAATACCGCCTTGCAGTCTACGTCGCCAATTAGGCGCTTGATGGGCGCCTAACCGACCGCTCTGATTTGCACCTCGAAAGGCCACGCGAATTGCCCGCCTCGAGCCATGCACGGGGAACACATGCAGAAGCGGTGTTGGAGCGGCTACGGAGAGTACAGCTCGAGAACGCCAACTCATGAGACACTAGTAAACACGCTACAAACAGAAGGGAAGGCCATATCAAAGCCTTCACTTCGCATCTTCCCACCGTGCGTTCAACATCGCCCCCTGCCAGCTCCCTCATCAATATGCCATCTATCACAACGGAACCCGCTGCACCACGGCCCTCTGCTAATATGCCAGCCAGCACGACCGTACCCGACGTACCACGACTCCTTGTCCTTGAGTACGGGACACGGCAAGTCCTCGTCCAAAAGTCCACAGGTTATAATCAGCTTCAAGAATCGATACGTTGTCACTTCCCAGAGATACCAAACGGCCATCGGCTGTCTTTTCACACCAAGGACCTGCCTATCAGTAATGGCTCCTCGGTCGCGGTGTCTCCTGACGTTTGGCCCATGGTTATCCCTATCCTAGACCGAATCACGGTACATGCATTGACAGTGCCGAGGTGAGCGCAGCGCTATATGATAGTATTTAACCGGTAGCCTCATCTAGAGTCCTAAACTAGCCCAGTAACTCCTCATCCGGACTCACAGACGCCATATACTCAGCTCTTCGTACAGATTCCACATCTCGACCGTGAAACGAGGCTAGTTTCATTTGAAGTGAAGCCAAGTGCAAATGTTGGTGCCCTCAAACCTTCCATCCGTGATGCAGAAGGCATCCCAGTTGACAACCAGCGGTTCTTATTCAAAGGAAAATGGGTGGAGGATTCTCAGACGATGCAAGAGCTGGGAGTGAACTACGGGCCCGAATGGTTCGTATGTTGGCAACGCCATTTACTCCCACCAGATTGAGTGCATAACCGAAGCCAAAGGCGCACACAGTACTATGGATTGCTTGTTCCTCTAGGTAGAAGGCATACTCAGAATCTTAACCTTTTGTGTCGAGACTTTCCTTGATTCAACGCGACAAGGTGAGCTGACTCTGGTGGATAGGATACCTACGAGGAGTTCACCGGCGGATCTCGTGCCTCAGGCAATCAGCAAGGCAATCGCTGGTCACAGATCGGGTTCCAGAGTATTGGCGCTTCCTGGGTCTAAGCGATTCATTAAATCGGCTTCATAACATCAGCACGCATTGTTTTGGGCACATACCTTCGCCATCATAATATATCCTGCAGGTACGGGTCCCAAACTAATGCGTTCGCTCGCCACGCATTCGCGATATTCCGGCTGGTCTCCCGAAACGACACTCACGGGGCATTCTAATCGTGTACGAACCAATTGATCAGCGGCGAATGCGAAGCCTTGACAAGATAGCGCTGTTTTCTATCTTGACAACTAGTGATCTATTAGGGGAGTAGATACCCTGCAGAAGCGGCCCTGAAGCGGCCAAGAGAAGCCGCTGCACGTAGCAGTAAACATGGTATAACTAGAGGGTAAGAGGAACATCAAAGCCCTCCCTTTGATCTTCCCACCGTGTGCTCACCGTCGCTCCCTGGTTCCACACCAATATGCCAACCAGCACAACTGAACCTGCTGTGCCACAGCCCCTTGCTAGAATTCCAACCAGCACAACCGAACTTGACGCTCCGCGGCTCTTTATCCTCATACACGGGACTCGGCAAGTCCTTGTCCCAAAGCCCACTGATTACACCAAGCTTCAACAATCGATACATCGTCATTTCCCGGAGATTCCGATAGGTCATCGAGTGTCCTTTCACACTAAGGACCTGCCTCTATGTAACGGCTCCTCGGTCGAAGTTTCGCCTGAGGTCTGGCCCACGGTTATCCCAACACTAGAGCGAATCACGGTGCATGCTTTGGAAGTCCAGGAACTGGTCCGATTTGTCGGGACGGGTAGTGCGCGGTGCTCAATGGTAACGCCGCCTCCAGTGATGAAGTGAGTGCGACGTAGTGGTATCTTCATCTGACGGATAATCTCATACGAAATTCCGGACTACATAGCCCAATCTTTACGTTTCGCGAATGGATCGAACCCCCACTTGGGCCTGACTAGTCCTAGATCTTCACTGCATTCGGATAAGTTCGAAGATTACGAGGTGAGTACCACCTTCGTGGCTCGTCCCGCTACCTCTTACCATTAGCAACAGCATTAACTCCTTCATTCAACGCGTTGGAGATCTAATTTGCTACTCGGAGTACTTCGAGGCAGGCCCTCAATCTGTAGAATCATGAATGAGTACATATGCGAACGCAGTACGTCCATGATACCGGTGCAAACATCAAAGACAGAGAAAACTATTCTCAAGACGTGTCGCAATGGTATCTCGGCCAGTGCGCTGTCTCACGGTTGTGTGCCCATCGACTCAAGGGGGTCCGGCCTGGATTCGGGGTGTTGAGTACGCTTCCGATCATTGGCAATTTCAAAAGGATCGCAGCAGCGGCCTCCCGGAGTGCCCAACCCCTGAGTAGCTATCCAAGATTCCGGTTGAGCGAGAGGGACGAAGCGACTGTCACCCGAGGGTTCCCCGATTTGAGGTGGACAAGATTGAGGTCAATCGTTTGAGAGATGCCTCGTTCGATAATAATCTTATCATCTTGAACCTTCCTAAACCTGACTTGAAGCGATCCATTGAGCACGTCAACCGGGGCCCTGCATCAGGCTGCATGTCTTGAGTATGAAAGAGATGGCCCCGGGTGGACCATTCTGAGCTGGCGGCAAAGTACGTCCCACCACATCAGAACAAACAACGTAGCCAAGTTGCCCAGCAGATCGAGAGTGGGGTGCGCGTGTACAGTGATCCAAAGCGAAGGGCGCTAGTATATCTCAGCTTCACGCCAAGCTGGAGGTTAAAGGTAGGGAAGGGAGGGAAGCCTTTGGCTCTTGATAAGGTGGGCCGGCACTCGGTACAGAGATGGCGAGGTCAAGAGAACCTAAAACTCCGATGCGGAGGCAAGGGTAATATGATTGTCTCGAGATTTGAAACGTCCAGTAGAACGTGTCCTCCTTCCACCCTTCTAGACTCCATAGAGTATCAGGCATATATCCATTTCCANGCCGAGCTAGATACGCCGAGTTCATTATGTAGGCACAGAGCCCAGAGCGATCAACAGGACGATGCGTGGACGGTATACCGTGGTGGAGTGTGTTTCCCCACAACCGGGGAACATCGTCGGCTGCCCAAGGCGTTCGAGTGACGCTTTCAGCTTGACAGGTCATGTTGAGTGGTAGACACGAGGACACGGGAGCATAATCTGGATTATGGGAGTCGAGGGAGCTGGATCAAGTTGTGCGTGGGAATGAGCGCTGGTGCCTTGCCCAATGATGCACGTGGCGCGTTGCTTTGACGATCACGTGTGGCGTTGAAACGCGACGCGATTGTGATTTGCAGCTTGCATTCCAACGCTCACCTCAACTTCCTATTTCCCTCTCCCTCCGATATCCAGCGACACCCATATCATAGTCGCTTTCCGCATTCAAGATGTCGGATAACACGACGACAGCAATACCCATAGCAACCGCAATGACCCTCACCTCATTACTCAACTCCCTCCATAGTCATCTGCAGCAGCAGACGCAACTACTCCCGACGCTACATGCGCAACTTGGGCTTCCATCAACAGCATTGGAGGACGACTTGAAGGATTTGCAGGAGCAGCTTATCCGGGGGGTCGAACGACAGATTGATCTGCGGCGGAACCAGGTGGATGAATGGATGGGGAAGTGCGATGCAGTGGAATCGATATGCTTGAGGTATACCAAAGCTTTGGGCGGGAACATCAAGGCTACGGGAAGCAGCTTGGGGGAGATCAGGAAGGAGCAGTCTTTACCACGGCGGTACGAGCTCGTGACGGAGTTTCAGGAGAAGCTTCGGCAAGCCTACCATGCGAAGCTCGAGCAGCTTAACACCCTCACAAACCGCCTCAACCTACTCGCAAGGACACTGGGCTCAACATATTTCCCTCAAGACATGCTCGATACTGCCCCTGCCCTCGATGAAGCAGCATTCGACCAGTCAGCACCGAGAGATGTGACGCCAGAACGGTTCTTGAAGCTCGAGAAGGAATTGGTGAGGGGCAAGGCGGAAGTGACGAAACGGCTACACCAGCTGTCGGAAACCTTCGCCCAGATCGACTGGCTATACACCGAACTCGGCATGTCCATGTCAGCACCGCTGCCCGATACTTCCTGCATGGACATCTCAACAGATGACAGCGACCCATTCTGCGTTGCAACGCCCACGCCAGCTTCACGTTCGACAGCACCAGTACCGAAGCTCTTTCAGGACAACGAGGAAGTCAACTACAGGCGGATACTCAACCAATATATCGCGAGGATTGAAGAGGTGGATGGGGAAGCAGTTCCCGAGAACCCAAATGTGCCTCTCGGCCTCGAAGGCGTGGAACCTACGCTGGGCCTTCTGGAATGGGCAGCTGCTCAGCAGAGCTCCCTGGAAGAACTCAAACAGTCGCGAGAATCACATATCCAATCAATGTACGACCAGCTTGAAGGGCTGTGGCGACGGCTGGGTGTTGACGAGGCCGCCATGGACGCATTTGTGGAAATGCATAGGGGAAGCACGGAGGATGTTGTGAGGGAATATGAGGAGGAGTTGGAGCGGATGCTGGAACTGAAGCAGGAGAGCATGGCACAGTTCATCCAAAGTGCAAGAGAGGAGATTGTGAAGTTGTGGGACGACCTCATGGTTGGAGAGGATGAGAGGGCAGACTTTGCGCCGTTCGCCGACGGTATGCAACCTATTCCCTCAATTTTGCTTGAGGGGCTCACTTTCCTTCCAGATGAATTCACGGAGGAGTTGCTCAACATTCACGAAGACGAAATCCGCAAGCTGAAGGAAGAACGACGAATGAAGGCGCCACTCCTCTCCAGCATAAAGAAGTACTTCATGATATGCGACGAAGAGAAGGAACTGCAAGCAGCCGCATCAGACCAAACGCGCTTGCTTGGCCGTGGTCGAGATCCAGGTCGCCTCCTGCGCGAAGAGAAGATGCGGAAGCGCGTTCAGAAAGAGAAACCAAGGGTGAGCACTGTACTATCTATTTACATACATATCCCGTCCTTATCAGAGGGTGTTACAGCTCGAACAAGACTTGCTAGTCTCCATTCCCGCATGGGAGCAAGAAACCGGCAAGCCTTTCCTCGTACACGGACAGATGATCCTACAAGTAATCATGGAAGCCGTATCAGCAAAGGAGCAAGAAAACGCCAAACGCAAGACGCGCTCAGCATCCGCCGCTGGACGCGCAACCACCCCCACTGCCTCATCATCATCACAACCTTCAGGAGGCTACGTACCTGGCAAGGGCAAACCTCCATCGAGGACAGGAACTGTAACACCTGCGGTACGGCCGAGGTCGGTGACTGGGTCAACGATGAAGTCCGTACCGAATAAGAGGCAGAGACTGGGCGATTCGACAAGTTCTACAGCATCACACTATTCCAATTCCAACTCTACGTCTCACCATAATGCAAACTCGAACTCGCATCTCCGGGTACCACTCTCCAGTCATAGGAACAACCACAGGCCAGGGTCCCCGACTTCTCGGATACCATCATCATCAAAGACACCTGGGCAGGGATCTGTAGCAAGGACGCGTGCGGCGTCAGCGATCATCGCGTCTGGATCCACAGCGCGAAATGGCACGGCTCCTGCGCCTGGGAGTCAGCAAAGGAGGTACCCGAGTGCACCGGGGATGGTAGCAAGACCAGCGTATGTTTCGACAACGGTGACGCGAGCAGCGGGGAGTGTAGGGACGGCCCCGAAACCTGTTGCAAAGGTTGTGAGAACTGCGAGGGAGAGTTTCAAGCCGAGACCGAGTATAGACCATTTGGAGATGAAGATGGGAGTGAATGGGGTGCAGGGATGGGCGGGCGCGCTGGAAGAGGAAGAGGAGGATTGAGCCTTGATAGCCTTGCCTTGTGTCGTGGGTGGTGTATACTTCGCTTTCAATTCCCTTCGCTTTCATTCTTGACACTTCGCCTTTGATCACCCCTTTGACCAATGTTCTTGGTATTTATTCATTCGTCCATTTAGTTGTCTGTTGCACACCGTCTTTCAACCCATTACCCTCCACCCCAACGAACTCCTCTTCACTCTTACTGCTTCTTCCACCCGTATGACGACCCACCACGCCTTCCCGTATGAACCTTCGCCTCGATCTGACATGCAATCCGCATTCTCAATTTCTCAAGTAATATATTCGACCGTGACTATGTAGTGTGGACAGTAGTTTCCCTCTCTCTCTCTCCATCCTGACACTAGATATCCGCGCTGGCTGTTGGTACAAGAGTCATACAGGTGTCGTATATGTGTAATAGTACAGTGTATTTGTATCAAGTCAAGAAGACAACATAGTTCACGCAAGAATCTCCGACGTCCAGTGACTGGCGACTGGATTTCAAAGCGATAGAATAACCTTCTCCGCCTCAGCACTCCTCGGCCTGATATCGCACTCGAACGGTAGAGCATGAGACGCCAAACTCGAGATATACTCTCCCGTTGGAGTTATAGGGTTCCCATCCTTGTCTTTCGCCTTCAAGATATCGAACACGGAGAGGATAGAGGCGACTGCGATGTAGAGCGTAGACAATGCCATATGTCGCCCTGGACATACCCTACATCGAATTTCAGCTGTAGTTGGCTGGCAATGGAGAAGGGGAAGGCCGCTCACCTCCTTCCAAACCCGAATGCCGCGGTGGGTTCTCGGGCGTTGGGATCCAGCCGCGTACCGTCGGGAGTCAAGAAGCGTTCCGGGCGGAAGACGAAGGGGTCTTTGTAGTCGCGTTCGTCGTGGAGCATTGCCCTACGGATCTAAAGTCAACCTCCATTGCCGGATTAGTGAGTTGTATGTACGAACCAAGCGTTCCCAGCCACGATGGCGCCTTTAGGAAGGAAGTATCCATCGTACTCGTCGTCTTCCTCCAGAATACGGGGAATGGCTGGAAATACAGGAACGGGGATTGTGTCGGCCAGGAGCGCAATACTTAATGGACATTGCTTACCTAGAGGCACAATAGTATGCCATCTTCGGGTGTACCACGATTACAACAGGGTGAAAGGATGAGCTGAATTACCCAGTAGAGAAGAGAGATATAACTCCGCACCTCAGTATCTCCTTCACAATCGCTCCAATATAAGGCAATGACGGCTCGTCCGCAAACGTAGGCAGTGTGTACTTGCCCACCACACGGTCGAGTTCTGCCTGAGCCTTCGCTTGGATATCGGGGTGCAAAGTCATTTGGAGGATGAAGGTCGTGATTGTGGAGAAGGATGTGTCAGCCCCACCTGCAAAGGGATCGTTTGAGGGGCTTCGAGAATAGAGGGAATGGGGGTGCGTACCAACAAAGAAAGTGCCAGCAGTATCCCGAATGAGGCGCTTCTGTTCCTCCAGGTCCTTCGTCTCGTCAAGGTTGCTGAGACAAATTGAGACGAACGCGTTTGGGTTTGCCTTGCCACTAGCCTATACCACTGCAAGTCAGACTACCATCTCTACTGATCAAGAGCATGACTTACAGCTAGCTTCTCATAGTCACGGAACGGTATCTCTACCATATCCCTCGTCCACTTATTCCACTCATACGCCTTGCGTTTGAAGCCCGCGCCTGGGAACCAGCTTGGAACGTATTTCAGGATAGGCACGGCGTCTACAAGGAAGGCGCCAGGAGCTGTTGCTGCGGTAAGGGCAAGCATTCCCTTCTCGGCAATTTCAATGTACGGGTCGTGAGACGGGCTAATGTCAAGTCCATAGGCAGTGGAGAGTGTAATGGCGCCAACGACACTATCGGCAATTACCACTCAGTATGGCAAGGAAGAGGGAGGAACAGTAAGCAGGATACGCACTGCCGAATACGATCAGAGAAGTCTTGAGGCGACTCCAGGAGCCGCTTTAATAGCTTATGGATATATTCCTGTTGCTTCGGTTGATAGCTTTCCGTATTGAGAGGGTGGAAATGTTGTTGAAACAACTTTCGTCGTTCCTTCCACGGTTCCCCGTATCTCATCATGCCGAATAGCCAGTCGACTTTCATTCTGCACGGGTGAAGGTAAACAGAGTGTCGAGGGCGGAAATAATAGTGCGTACAAGTCGGCTAGCATCGTTGACTGTGGCCTGTCGTGTACGCCAGCGTAAGAAGTGGGAACAGAAGGATGGGAAGCGCAAGACTATCGCACCTGCTGGAATAAATTGACGACCGTTTCTCGAACAGATCTGTCGCGACTTTCTGGGTATTCAGAATTATGATGGACCTCCCTGCCACATTAAGATGTATGATATCCGAGTCTATGGACAAGCACGTCAGCCAGGATATGCAGCAAGCAGTACCTGAGAACTCACTGTACTCTTCACTCCAACGAGCATATTGTTCCCATTCAAACGTGGGTGGGATATCGTAGAGGTTCCCTACCAGCGGAAGGCCCTTTGGTCCTGGAGGAAGGGGGAGACCCTGACGCCGTTTCCAACGCTGTTGGTACCGGTACAGTCCGTATGCAACGATCCCAGCGGCCGTGTAGACGTAAGGCCCAAGCTTGAAATCAGCGAGGCTCATCTTCGTCGATGTTGGCAACAACGTCGCCAGTTAGCAGCTGGAGCGAGAGAGAAGCGGGTCGAAAGGGGTCTGTGGGCACCTTTGCGTTTACTGGGGTAGTTATCCATTCTCCAAACCATCTTTCTGGGTTCTGTGTGCACCCATTGATGAACAAATGCCACGCTGCGCCCACCGTGGCAAGAGAAACGACCGAAAGGGCACAGATAAGAAGAGCAACTTCAGCTCATGCCGTCCCGCTTGCCCGCCAGTGGTTGAGAATAGCTAAAACACGAGATGAAATCCCGGACAATGACCCCATATGTCAAGCACTAACGTTAGCGCTCAAACACAAGAACATGGCATGACACATGGAAAAGCCACATGATGAAGCACCTGCTCAACACGGGTACCTCAGCCCCTCCCGCTTGCGGTAAAACGGGTGTGTGTGTGGGCGCGGCTAGCACTGTAGCAAATTCCAATCCTTGACAGCGTCATTCCGATGGGTGGACAGAACAGAAGTTCTAGTGCCACTCGCCAAGCGCGGCTGTCACAATTCAGCTCACATATCCCAGTCGGTAAGCGAGTTCAAAACGGCCGCTTGATCTCGAGTTGGGACGTGCCCAAGTAGCTCTTAGTGGTACTTGGTGGGTTACTCTTGGGTATGGGTGCAGATGAGAGCTGGTGTCGTGTTTCACTGGCCGTCCTCCGGTGGTGGCGGCTTGGCCTGTGGCATGCTGAGTAATGCAGGACACCGGGGGTAGGTGAATCGAGAACGCACTCGCTTTCTGAGAGCCTGATTGGTGGTGAAGAAGTCTGCCTCACCCTTTCAGGAGAAGACAACTCCTGAGTACTCGAGGTTACCTCAAATTGTGGATAGACGTACCGTCAATGCTTCCCGTGCACGCTGAGCTTGCCACAGCTTTCGTTCCTCCCTGAAGAAATTACGGTTAAGTTTGGCGACCTACGATATGCCATTCATAATTTCAGAGTGAGCCGAAGACTATGGAAATTTGGCCTCAGCTACATACGCGTTCAGGGAACAAGTCCCAAGCTGTTGGAGGTATGTGTCCGCTGAGGACTCGTTTCGGGGAGGGTAAACTTGACGAAGACCATTCCCTAGGCTTCGTCGTAGGTGAACTAGAGCTTGAGCTATCATTTGGCGTAGAGTATGAGCATTGCTGAATATGGGCTAACGTCGAGTTCTGTGGGTGCGAAGACGTTCCAAGGGCCTGAATCAGGGGTGGCCGAATTCAACGGATCCGGTCGGTTGCTTACTGTGAATCGAGGCGCGTTCCTGGCAAGCATCTGTCCAAGAGTTACTAGAGTGACACTGTAAGACGCGTGTCCTGTACCTGCATTCAGTGTATAGCGGTTCGTAGCGGGTATAGTGGTGAGTAGTTCGCGATAAACGTGCATGCAGCATGCAAAGCCCCTGTTCACGCCCAACTTTGATGGCCGGTCGACTGCGGACCGGCGCTTAACGAGGCCCCTATCTTCGAGACGTTCTTTCAAGTTCAGGTCTCGACTCAATACATCCAAGAGTCGGTCCAGGCTGTTTCCCGCTTCCTGGACGTACCAAGGGCTCTGAACAGGTCTCCTCCCTCCACCGCTTCGTCTATGCGTGAGGCCGTACACAAGGATCACAATTGAACTCTATCTGTTCACAATTCACACTTGCACATTGATAGCGCGTTTTACATCGCTCTTTACCAAACTTGCTATAGTCAATGTGCTTGTAGGGTGCAATAGACGGTCCGACTCCGTTGTATTCAGTGATCTGCGTGTTGTATGGAGTGAGTGAGAGGCTCGCTACGATTTTTGCCAGTCAGAGTTGGAACAATGTGATATCACAGCCCTGAATAGCCTAAACCACGACGAAGGAGTGGTAAATGAGTTCCTGAAGGATCACCATGCCCAGGTTACATCACTGGAGGCGCTGTACGCCGTCTTCTTCACTATCTGATTGTCGGGTTGAGGCATTATAATGAACATGAGAATGTGACTGGAGGGTAAATTAGGTTCGAATAGGCGTGGACTGGGTAGCCTGGGATGCGGGACATTAAAGGGCCAGGAAGATGTCTCCGTGAAGAAACGACAAGCTGGTTCACAGATCCAATTCGAACCGCCTTGGCCACGGAAACTGACCACATACAGTGTTCAGAACCTGGAATTTCATCAAACCAGAACAAGGGAAGATATGACAACGGTTCCCATCCCAGGCGCATGGAAGGTTCGTATGTTCTAAGTACGCACAACGCGGGGTAGGATCCACATGCACTAGAATAAAGGTATTTGGCCAAATGAACCAGCGTTGCCTGCTTCCTAGTATCCCGAAGAGCGGGAAGAGAAGGAAAAAACCATTCCGATTTCCGAGCCACCGCACAACAAAACGAAATTCCACACTCACCGTGTCCGAGAGAGCGGAAGCGCCCACCGCACACTACGCACATCTGGTGCGCCACACAGCCGTCTCCCTCGACGTTGTAACTTCCAAATGTGCACAGTAATTTGGTGGCGCGGTAGAACTTCAGGGCTGCACCAACCCCAGATATCTGTAACATCACACTCCATGTCCTTCGTCATCCCGACTGATTTATGAGAGGACAAAACGAGGTTCCATGGCTCTTGCTCTTGACAGATTCCCGGTCCGTGCTTTGTATAAACCAGCGTTATGTGACTTGTCCCCCGAAACTGGACTTGACAGTTTACCTTGAAGGGAAGAGGAACGTGTTCACCTCGTGTTTACCATGCCTCGAGGCATCCCGGAAAGTCTAACGACGGCTTTGGCCCGCCATGGTCGTTGAAATCGAATCAGTTCGCAGCCATGTAAGGCTGCGGACGACATGAATGTGGAAAACTGGAAATTCGGGATGCCTGGATGACATTTGAATAAGGGCACCACAATCTCTGAATGGCCGATATTAGAGCGGGTAGACACCTGTGTGAAGAGAGGGTGAATTCTGCCTTTTAGAAGTGAGAGGATGCACGTACGATAGCACCCTGGATTTGAAGGTCTCTAGGCCATGCACCCCCCTTATCGGCGGCATAAGCGCCCGCGCCCCACCCAGAAGCAGTGGGGCACTGACGCCTCTTGACATCGTTTCCGCTTCGACTTAGACTGTGCACTAAACCGTCATGAGCCTAGCGCAGAGCCTAAGAAACAGGGTTGGCGTGAAGAGACCGCGTTCTTTCAAGGAACCTCGAAAGATTGTGCCCGCCCTTCTTTCATTCATCTTCTTTCAAATTACCTCACGTCCGGACAGTGTATCACTCGAAATCATGATTCCTGTGTACTTCACCCGATAGTGGTCGCTGTCAAACCCCCATGTCGAATGCCACAGTACAGGTCTCAGTAGGGCGGTCCCAATCGGACGCCCCATATACCCAAATCCACCCCAGGATCTGGCGGAATAAGGCGTCGACGTGCTGTGCAGGTGTTTCCGTAGAACGGCTGTAAGAGCAGCGCAAAGAACCTGATTTGTGCGAGTCGGCGCCTAGGAGAGGTATTCCCTTTTGCGTGCGGCCTTCCTGGAAACCAGGAGGCGAGATAATGGGGACACTGTCCACTGTTCATGAAATCAGGCATAACGTCGTGAAATGAATGGGAAGGGTGGGGACGTACCTCGGTTATTCCATCTTATCGCCAGTCGCTGCGTGTTGCCCTGCGCTGTGCGCTGTCCTGCAGTTCAGCATTCAACCATCGAAAAGAGGAGTGCATCGCGGCTGGCCGACCTCAAGGCCTTATCAAGGATTGCTGTAAGGTTTCCCGGAGCTCATCCCGAAGAGCTAGGACAAATAGGAAATGCAATCGCATTCTCCCTCCCAGCGAACAGAAGAAGACGCCGATAGCACCTCCAAGAAGCCGGCCTCGTCCAAGCAAAGGAGTTCTACTTCCCTGAAGAATGCCACACAACGTGTGTTACGCGTGTTTTGGAGCCGCCATAGGATCGCGGAACGGACAAAGAAAGCAAGATGCTGAGTATGCTGAAGGCGCTGCAGATACAGGCTCTCCAATTTTAGCATGGCATTGCGCGATGAGAGCTTCGAAAATAGGTCGGGTTTGAATACCACATTATCGAGGGTCAGGTGTTTGAGACTCGAAAGATCGTGCAAAGCGTCGAACAAGGTGTTGTCGAGGAATTCACCGTTGATAATTTGGAGGTCCTCCAGAGTGTATGCGGTGCCGAGAGTTCCATGGAGGAAGGTGGAGAAGGAAGTGCCGAGATCTCCATGAAAGTAGTTAAAACCGTCAGACGGGTCCCAACCGTCGAAGCTAAATTGAATTGAAAGCTCGGTGAGAGCTGGCATCTCTAAAAGTTGGAATGTCCTGCCGAATTCTGGTTGCACATTTTCCAGGACAAACCTCTTCAACCTGGGTAAGGATATCGTGCGTGGATGATCTACCGAAGCATTTGGCCAGACTGCGCCAGCTCCGCCGAGGTTCAGGTGTAGTGTTTCGAGGTTGCTGCAGTGTCGGAGCAGCTTGTATATGTGCTTGGCAGGCCAGTCGCATGTAAGGTTGAACGATGTCAGCCGCCGTAGCACGCTTGCTTCGATATGGAATGCTGGTTCGGCGCCTGCTTGCGCGTCTTCATGGTCAGGCATCTCTAATTGAAGAGCTGTGACTGAATGCGGTATGATGTGATTGTCGAAAACGAGTATAGACGGCCGGGCAGGGAACGGAAAATCGCATGTTAACTCAATAGCAAAGCTATTGATTTCAGTCCATGATCTCTGGTCGGGCGTGTCAGATAGGTTTTTGATGAGGTTCAACAAGCATTGGTGTGTCGGCGGTTGAATGAAGACGTGATGCAGGGAAGATGTTCCTTTGAGTATCTTCCCTAGGGCGGGGTTTGATAACCCACAATTGTCCTCCCCTGAGCAGCGTTGTCCAACCCAAACCCCTTTTTTGTTGACGGGTGCCTCGCATCCGGCGTAATCCACCCTCACCGTTCGTGGAAGTCCCCTCGCTCGACCTAGCCAAGCACTGACCCCTTCGTACGACAGCGAATCCTTTGACGGGTTCACCGACACATTGTCCCAAAGACTTGGCACCAAACACGCTGCATCCCTCCACCGCTTGCATACTTTGCATATTGTCACCAGCGCTTGCTGCCTGTGGTTCATTGTCGTGAGCCAGACAAAGATTTCGCCCAGTATTTCCAGGGGAACACGACGCAAGGAAGAGAGCATCGGCTTGAGAAATTTCTGGTTACGCTCAACGTCTTGAAGTTCTAGCTCCAGCTTGAGAAGCTCTTCCCTGATTTCTTTGGCTCTTCCATCCAATCCTTCCACTACTTCACGAATTAATGAGGCACCTTGAGAAGTCGGAGCGTTGTTGGTTGTCGCCAAACGAGAGAGGATGAGGAACGATACGGAATATGGAGACGCCATGCAGCAACACTCGCACAGGAGGACCCCAACTGAGAGAAGCAGACACCGATGGCTGGAGCCCTAGGACAATGGTGGTGGTAACTGGTCAAAAGGCGTTGGTACGGCATGGGAGCCATAACCTGGATGGTGCAGTCAAACAAGGCCAAATACAGTCCTCACTAGGCCTAACTGGCAAGTCCGCAAGCGCTCCTTGGATGTCCCCAGCAGCAACACCGCCGTTCGAAGCTGCTCCTCCTGACGTAGGCTGAGTTCAAACGGGAAAGCGCCGCTTTGCTCACCAATAAGTAGGTATACCTGAGTTGACGGTTCAATTTTCATAAACTACTCTCCAGTTCAACTCGAATTTCGCAGATCAGCGCTCATGCACTCATGCTTGATACACTCAACAAGCCAGGTGGTTAAGTATAAGAGTGACACTTTTGGTTCAAGAAATTTGATTCGCGCATATTGAGGTGGAAACAATGGAAGCATCACCATATGTGTGACACATGTTAGTGCACACACATACCTGGTCGGCATTTCGAAAAGACCACCTCCACTTGTTGCGCTTCAAGAGAATCCCGCAGCGCCACTAGTACGCCTTCGTCATCTCGTGGATGTATTCCATGCATCTCCACGGCTTGGAGGTTGGGCAAGCGTTGCACCAGTGCCGGCAACTTGGGAAAGAGATCGGCGCCGAAGATCACGTTGTTCAGAGTTAGGCGTTCAAGAGAGGATAAATCGCGTATCACGTTCAACAGTGTGTCGTCTTCGAAGACGCCATTTGTTATGCAAAGGACTTGGAGCTTTGACCCCGAATCGACAGCCCCTCTAGTGAGAGCTGAGAGAGAGTGACCAGTCTCAGCATCGATGTTGATGGAGTCGTCGTCGCCATCCCAACTCCAGTCCGCGTAACCGAACAAAATAGACAATTCTAACAACGCAGGAAGCTGCAGCAGTTCAAGGTCGTCGAGGAAGGATGCGTACACATCTTTCAGGTGCAGGATTTGGAGATGTTCGAGGCATAGTCCTTCTTGCAGGATTTGTTTCATCCAAGGAAGTTGAGGGTCGTAATCGTTAAACAGCCCCCTGCCCAAGTCCAGCTTCAACTCGGAGAGGTTGGCGCAATGTTGCAGCATCTTGTATGCCACACAGCCAAGCCAATCGCACTTCAGCTCCAATGAAATCAGGTTCTTCAAGACTTCCGGCTTGATGACGAGGTCCACATTGCTATCCAGAATAGGTGTTTTCCAGTCATACCAATCATCCATCGACGGAAGATAGAGCTGAAGGGATGTCACAGACGATGGGAGGCAGAGAAACACATCTGTCTGGTGGACTGCGAACCAGTGGTCAAATTCAGATAAGTTGATGGTCAAATTTTTGAGAGAATCCCAAGCACGGGACAAGTTGAGTTCGTCTCTTGGAAGGATGGATTGTGAGAGGTGTAGAAGACACAAGCAATCAGGGAATTTTAGCTCCACAGAATGCAGCAGCGGTCCTTCAGTCAGGATCTTGATGAGGGTGGGGTTGGCGAAGCTGCAGATCCTTTTCCTCTCCTCAGGGGCGACGGCAGTGCAGCCACATTTGGACTGCCCCACCCGTATGAATAGCGTCCGGGTAATACCCCTTGCACGACCAAGCCAGTTGACGACAGCCTCGTAGGTGAATTTGGAGTCCAAGCAAAGAGGGAGAACGCTCCACAGCTGAGGCGTCAACTCTGCAGCGTCCCGCCACTTTTGAGAAACCAGGCAAAGGGTAATGACGATGTTCGGCATGTGAGAGGTCGGTGGAATGCATTTGAAGATTTCAGAGAGGGTTTCAAGGGGAAGTCGTCGGAGAGAGGTTAGAACAGGCCTAAGAGTCGCCACTTGGCGGGTGAGTTCCGATATGCGCGTCTCCAGCTCCTGCAGCTTTAACCGCGCTATCGCTGCTTCCTGTTCCTTCATTTCGATGGCCTGTTGAATGAAAGCGGCTTCGTCCGGGGAGGGAGTGTCATTGCCATGCACTAGACGAGAGACGGTGGTAGGAAACCCATCTTCACTACCGATTGCAGCCATTGTGGTGGGAGTTTGGAAAGGATCAGCAGTTCCAACTGGCGTGCTTATGTACCCATTCCAAGTCGCACGGACCATGCCAGAGTGTGTGTCGCGGCAAATCCCGATGGCATGCCTTTACTGGCACTTACTCGTTGTGTCAATGATACACACTGCAGGGAGCTCATGGTAATGCAACTAAAGCGAGTGACCATCATCGTTCGTCTCGACTCTTGCGGTCAATAGCTTGAATCGAGAGGAGAGGGCCTTAACTCATCCACAGAGGGCCGACCCACGTTGCGGGGCCGTGAGCTTGACCTCACGCTGGCCGACCTACCCTAGGCTCTAGCAGCCCAGCAAGGTACTCAAACCCGTCACGGATTCGGGAGATGTGAAGTTCTCCAGTATGTCCCAGGCATAGTGACTGTCAGATAGATAAGCGGCAAGCCAATCGCGTTCCTCGGCTTCCCAACTTGAAGGCATGAGTATGAGCTTGAGAGCGTCCCCCGAAGGGAAAGCGAATGTATTTAGTTAGGATTCCTCCCAACCGCTCCCCATGGTGCATCAATCTCTATTGACTCGACCAAATCCCGAGTGGGCACCCTCGATTCAGCCAGGAGAGCCAGTTCGCAAGCTTGGGGTAAATGAGAGAAACATTGCGAAGTAGGACAGGCGATAGCGACCACTGTAACGTTAAGCGACGGGTCATCTTTCAAAAGTTTCGTCAAGATAGGATTGGAGAACGCGCACTTGCGTTTGCCGGCGTACATGCTGCAACTGTATGTGTCGTAGAAAGCAGCCACCCCTCCGCATTCCGATGCGCGTACGACCATCGTCTTTGGAAGACCCTTGGAACGAGGCATACGCCCTGTTCCCGGGCAATGTCCGCTGTTCCTGTAAAGGTATACGTCGAATAAGCGACGCCAGAAAATCGAAGGACCCCACGTACCAGATGCAACCTTTGCGATTTACGCGGATACGATTACTGCGTGGAGTGCGTGAAGAGGAAGGTCTTGAGTTTCCTTGCGTCGACAAACTCTTGCAGACCGCACATCTCTTCAATTCGGTGATAATGTCCCAGAATTTCCAGGGTTTCCAGCTTGGGAAGCAGTCCCAACCATAAGACGTCCTGGAACAGATACCTCGGGAAGGATACGTTCTCCAGAGTCAGGTGCTTGAGGACAAGCAGATCACGAAGCGCTTCAACTAGCGTATCGTCTGGGATTATCACATTCGATATGCGCAACGCCTCCAACTTTGACGGGTCGACGATGTTCCCGGTCAGGACAGCGGCGAAGGCGCCGGCAAGTTCTTCCACGATGATACTTGTGCGTTGCGTTCCGTAGCGCTCCCGGTCGCCGAAGCTGATCGAGAGGTTGCGGAGGGAGGACAATTGTAAGCTGCAGAGATCCTCAACCGACTCTGCGGGGGCTTGATCGATGCAGAAGGTGTGCAAATGAGGCAGCGGTAGGACGGAACCATCGGCGATTTTCTGCAGGAAAACTTGGAAATCTTCGTGCCCTTCTTCGTAGCTGCAAAATTCGCCGTCGCCCAAATCAAGCTTGAGCACCTCGAGTTTCATGCAGCACAGAAGGGCCTCCCAAATGAGATTTTTCGGCCAATCGCAAGTGAGATTGAGCGTAGTGAGGTCCATCAGAGCGTTCCAAGGAAGGCAGAACGTGGTAGGCCGAAGGAGGCCAGCTTTACGTGTTTCCCACCTCGGTAGTTCCAGATTCAGGATTTTCGTCGACGCCGGCATAATGGGGAGCATAAAGACAGGTACTCTTGCTCTTGAACGCGACCAGTTGGCTCGGGCGGTTATCGATTTGACGGAACCCCAGTTGTATGTCGGTGAGGTATGGAGTTGAGCCCACCGCTTGTTCATGCAGTTCGTAAACTTTTCTAGGCAGGAAGGGGTCGGGCACTGCACAGACACATGGTCAAGCGACGGTCCCTGAGTGAGCAGTTGCAGCACGACCCAACTGGTGAATAGGCATCCGCTTCCTTTGCATGCAGCAGCCCTTGGTCGATTTCCAGACGCCGTATAGAGACGACATGCCGACGACTTGAGAAAGAGGGTTCTGAGAAACATCTTCGCTCGGGGGGCTCCTTGATCCCGAACCACCACCACCTCGGTTTATTCCCACGGTCGGTATAGAGACAAGGTTGGGC
>JANDKE010000065.1:0-43592 GCA_027627275.1 Coprinellus aureogranulatus | reverse complement strand
GCCGTCACGGACGATGAGTAACCGCCAGCGGAGTTTGTCAGCACCATCAATTGCGGGCACCGCACGGTGAGCACACCATTTTCCTCTCCATACCTCCACGACGAGCACCCTAATGGCTGTTCTTTGAGCCTGCCGAGGACGTGGTCGACGACGACTCGCTCCCGAGACACTTCCCACCATCGACCCTCATCGCAACATCGACCCTATCGCTCGTCATCTGGAGCTCATCAACACTCGGCGAACTCCACCAATGCGAGGCGAAGACTCATTTGCACAGCCCAATGGCTGGATGGGACCTACGCAGGGGCGATCGCCATTACCTTTGGAACGCTGAAGAGGGTCCATTTCCAGCATCAATGACACGCATATAGCCCAGTCATGAATGAGGGGAACGCAGCAAAGCGGAATAGAGCTGGGTTCTAGCTTCATCTCGAAGGATCTCACTGCGCATGACCTCACCAGCTCCTTAATCCTGGTAGATCGGGTGTATATTGAACTTGTTCAAGCAGATGCAAGCTCTGCAGGTGCCTATAGCTAACTGCGGACCCTAGGTCCGTGAAACAGGAACTCGAAATTGAACGTGCGCAATGCCGTGCACCTCATGGACCCTGCTCATAGACCCTACTCAAACTGATGCTTGTAACAGGTACTCACCCGATCCAGGCAGCCGGGGTGGAGAACCCTGGCGCGATCTCGACCTGTCTTCCTTCCTTAACCCAGAGCTGAAGTTGTCACTGAACGTTGGAACGCAGTACCTTGATCCTTGCGCTCGTGCATGATGCATGAGCTCGTGTCAACACGCCGAGACTGGCGTCTGGATACGAACTCGTCCTCCAGGCCTTGTCTGGTTCCGTCTCCAACCCTCTGTCAGCCTCTAGGCTTTCTACAATGTCACTGCGCATGCTCGGTTTTTTTTTTCTGTCCGCTGGTTCGCTTCGATTTATTGCACCTCGAAGCTCTCTCTTTCTCTACGGCGCGATACTCTTCGTAAATGCTCCCATTCGCTAGTCTACGCTCCCCACGGCTCGACAGCGATACCACCAACCACCAGCACCCCCGACGCAAATTGGACCTTCACAAAGCCAAGCTCACCGCTTTCCGCCGAAACCTATCCGCCAAATCGCGAAACTTGGCTATGAGCGTCGCAGATGGCATTCCCACAAGGATGAAGGAGCTACTGACGAAGCGCTGTATCGAGCATGGGATGGGTGGGTTTGCGACTACGGTTTTTGCGCAGGAGTTGCTTGTGGATGTGTGTGAAGAGGTTGACGTTGGGGTGAATCGATCAAGCGGCTCGGTGAGTGATAATAGGCTTGTGGAATATACTGTCAGGTCTAATGGAATCATGCTTCAGGAAGGAAATCCTGACGTGACGTTGGCTGAGAGCGGTACACCTCCACGCGCTACTATGGACAAGCTACCTCCCTCACCTAGGATAATCCCATCTCCTTCTGAGGAATTCCAACCCGACGATGTCCCCGGATTCGAAGAGGCTTCAGACATCCTGGAAGGCGAAACGCTTATCGACCTGACACCCGGCTCTTGTCCGGAATCTCCCTTCTCAGACGAACACGCTGTCATGTTCCAGTCTGACTGGACCCCCAGCCTTGCAAGCACTATCCCTAGGACAGACGCCTCGGATACGACCTTAGCCGAACCTGCCGCGCGCCTGCGTACTACTGTGGACAAGCCCATACATCCTTCAACTGGGCAAACATCGTCTCCGTTCGACCCCCCAGTATCCCGACTTGGCGATGCCCTGGGATTGACGGGGCTTCCGAGATTCTGGAAGGCGAAACGCTTAACGAGATGACGCCCGACTCTTGCACACAATCTCCCTTCTCAGACGAACGCGCTGTCCGGTTCGGGTCCGGCCCTCAAGGTGCTTTTGCTGTTCCGACCAAGTGGAGTCCCAGCCTGACGAGTACTCCTGGCATCGACGCCGACGCTCTGGATGACGGCTCTCCGTGCAAAAGTCGTACCGGACGCGAGAGCTTCTCACTTGACTTGAAACCAGGTTCAAGCTTTTCTGATAATTTCGGCAAAACCCGGAAGGAGCGCGTTGGCCTCGGGTTCGGAGAGCTTGCCCGCCCATCCAACCTCGAAGAGATAGGAAACCCATTCGAAGACCCAGGTCTCCAATCTTTCGATGCTTGCCATTTCGTTGAGAAGCCTTCTACGATTCTTCCTGGTGCCGAATCAGATTCTTACTTCGAGGAGCAATCGCTCGACAAGGCCCATTTCACCGAGAACCCCTTTGTCTGTCCTGGCGCCGAGCTAGAATCGTACCTCGAGCTCTGTTATCCGGACCCTCTGGCTTGCTGTGGCGCTGAATGCGATTCCGATTCTGGTGATACCTTCAGCGAGGACGATGGGCGTCTTGAGGGCCGGGCTTTCTCGAGCGCCAGATGTGCTTCTGATTCTAGCGACATTTCTAGCCAGGACGATGTGCGGACTGGGGAACGCAATCTTGTCGATGGAGAAGCGAATGGGTCTTCGTGTTGCTGGGATGAACGCAGTGAGAATCTTGCCGTCGGAAGCTTGCGCTGAGATGAAGTTCCGTATTCAATTCCTGATCTGTTGTCGCTGCGATGAGTGCTTACCCTCTTGCCTCTTCCACCAACCAACGTCCTACCGGTATGCCTGTCAGGAACGCCATTGGGGCTTTCATTACGGGTTCATTTCACATTTGTTTACCAGTTGCCTTGCCACTCCCGCATATATCTCTTTCGAAGTTACACCGCGCCTTTCCCCTGACTATTCATGTCATGTAGTTTGGACAATAAAGCATGGCAGCTTCCGTACCTTCACCTTTGACGTTCAACTCGCACGCCATGAGAACGACAATGTCCCTGTCAAAGAACCTGCCTGCACTTGGTTACGACGATTGCCCGCTCTTTGTTGTGGTGATGGGGTTGGAGAGGAGAACTGATGGAGAAAGGCAAAGTTACTTGAACCAGTCTTGCACGCGTACCACCATCATGTACACACTGACTACCACATACAAGGGGCGTGTATTGCAGCGCCCACAGAGGAAGATCTGTACAGATCTTCCTCTTCTGCACCGTTAGTACGTTCAGCCGTCTTTTGTCCTTCGCTCCCTATAAATCGTGAACTCGTTGTTGGCGGAAGACATATCCTCACCTTGAACCACCCTCCTCTGCCAACGGCTCGACAGCTACAGCGATCCCCTCCCTATTCTGCGCTGGTCACGGTCAACCCATGGCGCAAGACCTAAGCGATATCCGGCAGAGTCCTCCACGATCCAAGACATTGCCTGACACAGTCACGGTAGATGGAGAGGTCAATCCCCCGGATGCACGATCTGGTTCTATCCCTCCAAGAGGCGATCCACGTTCCAAAACGTTTCCCGAAATTTCCGCTCTGCTGGCAAATCGTAACGCGGTGAAATATTCCATCCGGTTGTACAAGGGCGGGCTCCCGCCAATTCTCCGAATACCTGTGGAGATCCTCAACGAAATTTTCCTACTCTGCCTACCCAATACCCGCTACCCCTCCCTGCGTTTCAGTGAGGCACCCCTTCTTCTAACCAGAGTATGCCGACTATGGAAGGCGGTAGCTCTAGGATGCGCCCAGTTGTGGACGAAAGTTCACATCGTGACGAACAAATACGACATGCGCCTACGCCATACCGTTCGGGATAGTCCGCAGCAAAAGGCCATAGCCGAACGACAACTGGCCATGCTCCAGCTTTATGTGTCGGGCGCGAAGGCGTTACCTCTGCGCCTGTCTCTGAAGGACAAATCCACTTACAAGCCCTTCTGTCCATCGCCAGTCATCGCCTTTGTCGGATCGTTGTTTCCGCGCCTTCAGGCCATCTTTTGGAATTCGATTCACGGTCCGGGCTTTGACGAGTTCATTGCATCCCATCCAGCCCAGTCCTTTCCGCTGCTAGAAGAAGTACGCATTCAGCGGAGCTTGCTCAATAACACTTCCCTGCTCGATGCTCAATTTCGATACTGGCGCGCACCGAAACTTTGCGGGGTCGAAATTCGGAATTACGTGGGCCGCTCCTTGAACTTGCCTTTGAGGTGGCCGCATTTGACAAGGCTGGCTTTTCCCGGAAAGGCAGTGCGACGGACCGAATTAGCCAAGGTTTTCACGAACTGCCCTACACTTTAAAGAGCGCAGTTCTGGGTACGCGGTTTCCAAGGCACCTCATGCGGGGTGTTAGGAGCTCACTTCTCGACTGTCGCAAATTCCATCCACCTACTCAGCCTTCGATCTCTCGACGTAACCTACCAAGGATGTATCGGTGACCTTCTACGCCAGCTATACATTCCCCAGTTGACCGAGGTGGTGTTGAAAGGCGATTCAGACGGTTGTCTCAAGATGCTCATCGCGCACAACAGTGCCTGCCTGGAACATATCGAGAGCCTGACTCTCAGATCCAGCGCCTATTATCCGTCAGCCATTGTCAAGTACCTAGAACGTCTTCCAAACCTCCGAACCTTCATCCTTGCCGACAGCGAATCCCACAGCTATCCCAGCAGTACTCCCAAAGCACAAAGAAAGGAATTCGACCAGGCTCTGCTGTTGCGAATGTCGCCCGCCCCACAATCGCTTGGCGCTTTGCCAACCTCAAGCTCCACACAGACACTCCCTTGCTTGTGCCCTCTCCTTGAACGATTTGAGTTCCGCGAGGGTGATAACTACCTGATGAATCGGCACCTCAACGCAAGGACCGTCGTCAGGTTCATCGGTAGAAAGTGGAAAGCTTCTAAAGAACACCCTGGCCAGGTTGCAGCTCTCAAACACATCACCCTCCCGACCGCAAATTTCCCGGACACATATTTCAGTGCGATGCAAATTCTAAAGTGGTGGAGGGAGAAGGGTCTTACCATGGAGATCGCGCACCCCGGATTGGATCTGCAGCCGGGGCCTGGCCAGTATGATGAACCTTGGGACGAACCATACGCAGACCTTGTATCCTGGTAGCCGCGGAATATCAGGTATTATGTCGCTGGAAGGAACGCCCTGCCCCGCCTCAATCCCAGATCCGCCGTGGCGAGGGGAAGTACTTGCAGCACAAGCCGTTGGCTCTCCCTGCCGTAGGCACCTACATCCCGGATCGAGCGTTGTGGACCTTATAATATTCTCGCTGTCTCGCCGACCATTGGACATTCGCTTCTCTCTTTTCTTCTGCAGCTGGTCATTCCTTACTATGTGTACGAGCCTCCACAGAACGCCCTCTAATTAATTTGTAACTATCAACGGACGCTGCTAGTGATATTTGGTCGTGGGCGCCTGCTTCAAGTTGGCGAGGGTATCGTTCAACCGCGTGTTACTACAGTCGCACATGAGGCGGCCCAATTTCTGATCCCGACGCACTCCGCAGCCGTTGCTTTTATCTTCCATGAGCGTCCAAGTCACTGACCCGCATTTTGCTCACCTTTCAGTTAACAACGAACCGCCCAACACCCAAGACTTGGAAGACGTTCACCGATATCTCTCAGGACCCAGGAAGGAACTTGAAGAGGTTCGCAAGGAGATTGACGTCCTGGAAACCCGTCTTGCCTCTCTGCACTCGAAACGCGTTATTCTGCAGAACACCATCCAGAAGTACAGCGGAATATGTTCACCCATTAGCACACTACCGCAGGATATCCTTGGCGAAATCTTTGTACGGTGCTTACCTGAAGACCGTTACCCTGTCTTGCTGTTCAACGAAGCACCGCTGCTTCTGACCACGATCTGCCGAGGATGGAGGGACGCAGCCCTGGGGACCCCTCAGCTGTGGACGAAGGTCCACATTGTGACAAACTTCTACAACATGCGACTGCTCCATACACCCAAGCATAGTTTGCGAAAACAGGACATCGCCGAACGACAGCTCGACCTCCTCCGCCTCTACGTCTCAAGAGCAGGGGCCTTGCCATTGCGCTTGTCGTTAGTGGACAACTCGGAATACGAACTTTCCAATCCATCTCCGGTTATTGGGTTCATCGGGTCGCTATTTCCGAGCATCCAGCGCATTCGTTGGAGTGCGATGGCCCCCTTGGGCGAGTTCATCGCATCCTACCCAGTCGATTCGTTCCAGCAGCTGGAAGGGATCAACATCGAATGGGACGAGGAGTCCGATTCGCTCGCTCGCCAGCCTCACGGCTACTTCCGCGCTCAGTTGCTTCACGATGTTACAATCGAAGCCCTCGGTCCTTGCCCCTTGGACTTGCCATTGAAGTGGTCGCTCCTGACGAGACTCGCTCTCCCTGGCAGGAATATTCCTCAACAGCAACTGGGTGAAGTTCTCAGACGCTGCTGCATACTTAGAGAAGGTCTGTTCGAAGTATCCGGGGAGGAGATCAGCTTCGGAGAGTGTGGGGTTATGCGTCAGTACTGCCCAACGACCCCGAACTCTATCAGCTTGCTTAACCTTCGCTCGCTCGATATAACGCATCAAGATTGCATCGGCCACCTTCTGCGCCAGCTGCATACGCCTAGTTTGTCCCATTTGGCGTTGAGAGGGAGCCGCTCGCAAGAGTACATACAGTGCCATATTGGATGCCTGCCGATGTTCATGGAACACAATGATGAATGCCTTACCTCCATCAAGAGCCTGACTGTCAGGTCTGGGGCATACTACCCGCCAATCATCACCAAATCCCTTGAAAGACTTCCGAACCTCCGGGCTCTCATCTTCGTCGACAAGAATGGTACTAGTGCCTACTACCCCAGGAATACTGCTAAAGCAAACAGGGAGGAATTCGATGAAGCTCTGCTTGTGCGAATGACACCACCCCATGCCAAATTCGATGCCAGCACGAATGGCAGACCAGTGGAATCCTCGCCATCCTCCCCACCTCCTTGCCTCTGCCCTCTGCTTGAGCGGTTCGAATTCCATGAGGGCGAAAACTACGATACCAACCGACATNNNACTNNNCNNNACGNTCNNGNCNTTCTGTCGCNNGAAAAGNNNGGGNNCTCCCAACAATACCCTGGCCAGATCTCNGCTCTCAGGCANATCACTCTCCCAACNANGAAGCTTCCAGACGAGAGTGTGAAGAANNCCTTGAAGCNTTGGAGNGAGAAGGGNCTTGTCGTCGANATTGCCCACCCCGGAATGGTTTTGNCNCCTGAGGGTCANTATGACAAGGCTTGGGAAAGGACACAANCCGTGGATCTCGTNCCTTCGCACTAGTCACTAGTAGAGGAGCNAGTGGACCNNTGGAACCGNGGCTTCAANNAACCTACAAGGCTNTTCTTATTTAAGTTCCTCCANGCNCATCCTNTTNANTCTTTCGGACTTCCTNGCANATGTGAGTGNANCNGTATGCCCTNAAGTGTTACTAGTATACGCACTCCTNTCGGTGTCTCCACGTGTCATTGCGCCGCCGCTTGGCGCTTCCTCTCTTCAAGTTCGGCACTTTATCCCNTGCCCCTTCTTCNAGCCGCACCTCATGACCCCCCAGATTGGGAAGACTGATTGCGACATNAGTATATATCCGGCATAGTGTTGTGCATTATACTATATTCCTTTCTCCCTCTCCCTTCTTATCTTACCATCACAGAATGCCATCTGCAGAGCCTACAGAGGTAGCGCCGCAGCCCCCTCCTGCGTCGTCCACTCCGCTACCACCACACCCCGACTTCTTCCCTTTCCACCTTGCACCTGGAATTTCCAACTTCCGTGACATAGGCGGCTGGCCTATAGCCTCCGCGGAAGAAGGATCCACCATCATTGGACATGTGCGGCGCGGTGTCCTCTATCGAGGCTCGGATACGAACCGCGTTCAGCCTGAAGGGGTGAAGAAGCTAGTTGAGCTCGGTATCAAAACAGACTTCGACCTCAGAAGCAAGCAACAGATCGAGAAGACGGGTGGCTTTAGAGATCTTGCTGGGGAAGGGTTTGGGATTCAGAGGAGGTGGACGCCTGTTTTCTCAGATGAAGCCTATACGGATGAGGAGGCGCGGAGGCGGTACGAGCTGTACGCTGGGGATGGAACTGAAGGCATTGTGGAGGCATTTGTGGAGATTCTGAAGGCTGGTGGACCTATGTTTCGGACGGTCATCACACAATTGTTGGAGACAGTTCCGCCTCCTTCCTCGTCTGATTCGGACGCAAAACCACCAGCCCTGTTCATGCACTGCACGACTGGCAATAACCGCACGGGCGTCTTCATCGCCCTGCTGTTACTCCTTCTCCGGGTACCCCGCTCGACAATCGCTCACGAATACGCACTGTCCGAGCAAGGGCTGGCACCGACAAGGCATATCCAAGTTGGAAGGCTTCTGGGCAAGGGGGCGTTCAAGGAACATGGGGAGATAGAGGCAAAGAGGAAATGTGAGAGAATGATCGGGGCAAGGGAAGAGAGCATGTGGGCGCTTTTAGACGAGGTGGACAGGCGGTGGGGTGGCGCGGAAGGATACTTCAAACAGGAGGTGGGGTTGACAGAGGACCAGATCAAGAAACTCCGAGAAATACTCACTGTAGAAGAGAAGACATAGGATAGAGATAAATCGTAGCTCTGAAAGCTGCTATGGTGCTACTGGCATAGTAATGCCCTCTATGGTGGCGACTCGCTGAGAACCTCCACGTAAGTAGCGATCTAGAATCTATTTGCTAGCCTCCACTTCGGAAGCCTCTGCCTGCTCGCGCCATTTTTCACCTCTGTGCGAGATGAAGAAGATTAGACCCCCGCTAAGAGCCATGATCCCTCCCCAAATTGTATACATCCAGCCGTCGCCAAGGTGGTCCTGAGAGGCATGATCAAGTCAGTCTGGGCTTGGAGGTTTGGGTTGGTTACGAACCTGCATAGGTACAGCAATCTCAATCGCCACAAAGGCGAACCCTCCTCGGAAAGCGCTGTTACAAGCTACTGCTGTTGAGGATCTTCCGTTGTTTGCGTCAACGATGTACGCAAGTGTACTGGAGTATATCCATCTGCAAATGGAGTGTCAGAGAAAGGTGTAAGCTTAGGAACAGTTAAGACCTACATCGAGAGGAATCCGCAGCAAAAGAGAAATACACATATCGCTGAGACGTGCACATGCTGCTTGCAGACCCACCCAAATGCGATTGTGAAGGGAGGAAGAAGGATAGCACCGACCATGATGCTGTGAAGTCGCATCTGAAAGAATGTTAATTATTGGTTTTGTGAATCTGTAGGATGGAAAACGACCTCTGGCTTTCCAATACCGCCGTTCTTGCTCTTCAGCTGAGCGAGTTGGTAGTCGGACCAGCGTCCACCGAGAAGACTGCCGGCAATGCTCCCTTGATTGAGAGGTTAGTAGATGATTGTATAGCTTATGGAAATCCATTACCGAATCCGTAGCATAGAGTGACGAGGCCAATCTTCAGGGCTTCGTAATGGTAGAATGTGCTCAACGTTCGAGCAGATGTGTAGGGGACGAGGAATCCGAATGCGAAGAGTAATCCTAAGGGTCGATAGTCAGTATATATCACGAGTCCACCGGCCAGCGAACGAACCTGAAGAAAACAGGACGATCGCATTGTTTTTCCTGCGCATAACCAGACCAATAGGTCTTACTGGACTGACGTCCTTGAACGAAAGCTTGACTATNGGTGACGCCGATANAGCAACTGCCTCAGCTTCAACGACATTCTTTCCTCTATATCCATTCCTGANGGNTTNGGCTCGGAATNTCGGACGTCCTCNCNGCTTGCACGNCGAGAAACCGGNCGNGAACCCTTTGCGGCGATGTGNTCCACANGNTGTCGANGGNCNTTCTGGTAAGTCAGACTTCGCTCCTTTCGGAAGGTGTCCTTGAAGAGGAGGNCNAANGAGAGNAGGCTGCTTCCTGATACGACAGTTAAGAACCAGAATATAGCCCTCCAGCTNAAGCCTGTGGTGAGTGCACCGCCAAANATAGGACCTAGAGAAGGACCAAGGAGGGGTGCTATGTAGTATATCCCCATCTGAAACGGAGAGCGAAATNCGTCAANAGAAAAAGAGGGGGAAANACGAATCNCAAGTACCTTCGTNCCNCGCTCCGAAGGNTCAAAGATGTCGGCGAGAGTAGCTGCACCAATAGCGATGACTGCACTCGAGCTGTNGTGACAACATGTCAGANNNANTCAAANGCAGACCGATGNTGACTCNCTTACCCCGCAGCTTGGAANCATCGAAACCCTATTACGCTGNGTTTGGCCTCATGTCAGAGCCAGTCGCCGTNTGGGAGTATGGGAGATACTCACAGTCCTATGCTCTTGCTGACCGCGACGACGGCCGAGCCGATGGTGAACAGCAGTAAAGAGACGAGGTAGACGAGCTGAATGTTTTGTGAGCCGCGTGTTGAGGTACACATGGAGTGGTCTGTAACACTGACCTTCCCTTTCCTTTAATCTCGCTGATTGCAGTCCAAAGAAGCGGAATGATCCCTTGCACGAGGATGAACATTGATATACTCCAGCTAAACTGGGAGCTCGTTGCTGGAAGATCGTCTTGCATTTCTTTTACAGCAGCTATCCCAAGATTCGTTCAGTACAGCGCACTCTCACAACAGCGGCCGGGGTGCACGAACGATTTTGGATGCTCCCCGCGAGACCTGCAATCATTGAGGCTGAGGATACCAGAGCCAGGGTGGCGTTCTAATAGGGGATCAGCATCTGTTACGCGAACGAGGAATTGGAGTGCGAATGCACCTTTCGCAAAGGCGACCACTTCCTTGGATCGTCCTCCACAGGGACATGTTCGATGTCGAAGGTTTGGTGGCGTCCCAGGGACTTCGGTTTCGAAGTGGAAGCGGAAGGTGAGTTGCCTTCAGCGGCAGAAGCCGGAGGGGATGGCTCGGCATTCGTGAGTGAAGGCGGCATCGGTACAATGGAGGGCTCGCAGCGAAGTGCTTAGGGTCAAAGCCAAAGTCCAAGGAAGTAGAGTCTCTCCAAGAATCCAAGGCGTTGGGGTTCTCCACGAGAATGTATCGGAGAGCTCAAAGATGACTCCCGGGAAGGATGAGAGCTTGAGATTTGAATTTGCCCAGGCCTATGTCAGAAGGGAAGGGATGGGTCGTACGTCAACAGCACCCTGACTCGAGTGTCCATTATAAGGCGAGATCTGGCTACATGCTTTCGAACACGAGCTTCGAGATAGGTGAATAACGCGGCTTCTCGCTCCGACAAGACCCATAGGAATCCATTTGGTGTGAAATTCCCTAGGGCGTTGCTTTGCTAGCCGATCGGCCGATAATTATGCCGCCGGCAAGAACGGTCGACGGGTGCTTTCTGTGTTATTCATAGAACCAGCGAAAGCTCTTGAGAGACATTCCTGTGTTCATTGGGATGAACAGACCGGAATGTGAAAGGTTAGTGAGTGGTGAGCCACATTCAGAGAGGCAAAAGTGACTGTACGTGAGAGCTAGGGGGTGATAAATGACCGGTTCCTAGTAGCCGGAGTACTGGCTGGGATCTTGGGGTTCGAGTCAGATTGGGGTGAACGACAGAAGACTGGAGATAGTAAGATCCGGCAGGGCACAACTGAGTGACTCGAGGCTGATGCATGCTGCACGAGGCAGGTATACAACTCCTCACCCGAGTGGACTCTGCCAAGCGGTCGCGCAATGATTCCCCAAGCCATGCACATTCAAGATGCCGGTTAAGATATGATAGGGCATCTTACGGGCCCTGCATCGAGGCAACCCTGCTCACCGACTGCTGGGGTGCCATCATAACCGTAGTGCAAGACACCCGGAAATTTCGGGGAGAACTTCTGTACGAAATCTGGGAAGGTTACGAGTGTGGGTCGAGACCTGATACTTGCCAGCAACAATGACTGTCTTAGAAAGTGCAATGGTGTTGTCGGGAGTCAGTGGAAATTGAACCGTTCGTCGCTCGACTGGTGGGATATAGTAAACCTGTAAACACCGATAAGTCTCCAAGCTGTGGCTCTGTATGGTACACGGATAGTGCACTCTGACTATACTTTACGAGATTACAACGACCCCCCTGACGTGCGCCATCACTGTTCTGTATCCTCCGACTTTTTATTGAGGACATCCCAGCCAGGAAGACCGAAATAAGAAGGTAGTTGATCCCATGTCTCTTCTCTGTACGACTCGTACTTCTCTTTTGCCATAGTACTGCAGAAGGCGCACAGTTGATTCAAGTCTACGGGGTGACCACTGTGGTCCGCGAGGTACTTGGTCAACCATGACCAGGTATCGATGAGCCGGACAAGCCCCGGCTCAGGTCTCCACAGGGCATTAACCAAGGCTCTTGAAAGCTTTGAACACTGCACGAAGCTGGAGCATTCAGTGGTTGGCAAAGTATCGACCCAAGAAAACACGACGTTGAAACGATCGATGAGTTTTTGCCGACCAGCTAAGCAGGCGCGTTGCGCATCAGGCGGTAACGTCGGCTTGCTGGTCACCATCGAACCATCCTCATGTTCGTAGTCTGTTCCCTGAACCATTTCATCCTGCAAACAATCCAGGATAGTAAGTTATGAGAATGGGACTGGTAGGAGTTGTGCTGAACGTACTATCCTTTCGGCGCAGCACCAGAAGTAGGTTATGGGAAGCACGCAGTGAAGTTCTGAAAAGTTGGACGCAAGGATAAGTTCCACTATGTCGTAAATGATATTGATTTCATTGTCAATCTCTTTCCAGTTGTTAGGATCGGGCTGGTTATCTGCTTCGACTAGCGTCGTCGGAAGGTCGGTCTTCAGTCTGCAGACTATCTCTTGGAAGAGTTGCTTTATTTCATACTTCCTCCCCAAGCGAAGTAGTGCACTGGCAACTTCGAAAGGAATGGGTTGCTTTGTGTGATAACGTCTGCCGAGATCAGTGCGTTATTTGCATGAATTCATTGACCAGTCACTCTCACTCACAGATCGTAGAGAGTCGATAAAAGGTGGGTAATATCCCGTGCTGAATCCTGCAAGTGAAGCACGGGGCATCCTTCGACCATAAGGTCGCCTTGCGCCGGCTGCGGGACTGAGAAGACATCCGCGAAAATTGGAGATACTCGTGCCAGAAGCCCTCGGTGAACTTTGAATTGCGTTTGCTCGGCTTGGATGACTATGCTTCCATCCTCAAGCCATATATCGGATCGCGTGATTGGTGTCTCGTTCGAGCTATCAGCATTATGTACTTCCTCCTCGCCTTCGCCAGTGCCCGTTCGACGTCGTTGGGGCATTGTACGAAGGGTATACAGTACAGATATGAGTGAGTCGCGAGGTGGAAGGTGGTGGTTGGAAGTCAACAAGGGCAACATTCAACGCGCGCTTGTTTGTCCCAGTGGCGAAGTTCAGATCGGGGTTTGCCGACCCGCATCTCTTGGCAGGTCAAAGCTCTTGAAACCATTGAAGAGCGCGGTTTCATGCAGGGTGACACGATTGTGTACGCAAGGCACTTGCCTGCACTGTAGGTTATGTACGTTCGCGCTGTATAAGTAGAGCCGGAGATAACCATAGGACGCAACCAAATGACTGGGGCCTGATTTTCTAGAGTCGAGTGGACCCGCACATCCGATTCCCATGGCCATGCCAGCATACCAACTTGAAAGCTTGAACGTCAACTATCTACTTCTTAAACGTATAACTCTTATTCCCACCCTTAAAGTCGCTCCTCTGCTTTGGCGCAGCCCCAAACTCCGAACTGTAGAAGTATCCCGCGGCTCCCTTTGTCTTCTCCTTGCCTTTCTTTCCTTTGCCTTCAACAGCACCTTTCTTAGGCTTCTTGGAGGGAGGGCCGAGGTCGAGTGCGTTGGGCGCTGAGGTGAAGTCGAATGGTGTGTCGTCGTCGGCGTCGGGTGTAGAGGGCGAAGGGGAAGGGGATGTGGACTTTTGTTTTTTCTTGCCTTTAGATCTGGACTTTGATGTGGGCGTGGATGTGGACGCGGTCGCAGCACCCTCTTGCTGCTCCTCCACACCCCCGTCCACAATCTCATCAGCCTCCCCGCTCGGAGACGCAGCTTTACTCCCCCCTTGCGACGCCAAAGCCTGATCGCGCTTCCTCTTCTTCCTATTACTCGTCGTCTTCCGTCCAACAACCACAATCGGACCCATATCTTCCATCCCAGGAACCGTCGTCGTGTTCGCGTTCGTGGAGGTCGTAAGAGTAGTCCGCTCAGCTGCGGGGACGTAAGCCAATGGCTTAGAATCGATGTGCATCCCCAGAGCGGGATCGAATTCTACTTCCATCTCCGTTTCCTTGCCGTTCGCGTCAGCAAGAATCTTCGGGACGCTAGGTGCGATGACGAGTGTACTGTTGATCTTGGATACGAGGGCTTTGAATGCGGGGTTGTCTGCTGGTTTAGACGAGGGGCCTGCGAGGGAAGAGGAAGTGGAATTGGAGGAGAGGACAGAGCCGAATAGGGTGCTCTTTGAGGTGAAGAGGGTGTTTTGAGGGGGTTGAGGTTGGGTGGAGGAGATCTTGGAGGATGAGGGGCCGAGGAGTGTTGAGGTCTTGGTTGTCAAGGTTGTCGAGGCAGCTGAGGAGTGAGGATGATGAGAAGAGTGTCCTGAGCGTGAATGAAGATACGCCTCACCTGTTCCCCAAAGGCTGCTATCCTTCGCTTGGGCTCCGTCTTTGGCGTCCTCCTTCGCATCGACAACCATCTCAATGTCCTCATTCGTCACTGGCGCCTTGTCCACCTCCGCCTTACCAGCAGGTGTATCCGCATCCTCCTGCGCCTTTTCCTTCGGCCCCTGCAACCCCTCCCTCACCGCTTCCCTAATAACCTCCAAAAGCCCCTTCGCCCTCTTCCTCACAACCGGCGGTACCCCCGCCCCTCCTCTAAACATCCCCAACAACGCATTCATATCCGCAGGCGCGTTCTCCGCCAACGTGAATAGGAAGTGGTTCGGTAGTACGTACCGCGTACTTTCGTCCTCTTCCCGGGAGACAGCATCGCGCCACCGGTGGACGGCGCGGTAGACGAGGCGCTGCACTTTTGCGGGACCGGGTGTAGATGCGAATGTCGGGGCGGTGTCGTCTTCCTCCCCGGGGATGTACGTGAGGGAAGTTTTGTTCCATTTCTTGGCGAGCGAGTCCCATCCCCAGGCCCAGAGCCACGTTGGGAATCATACACTTCCGGGGTATATTGCCGAAGGGAGGTTTGTGAGGAACGGAAGAGGGTCTCTGCGAGTAAGGTGCGAGGTTTGTTTTGGGAGGAGGCGCCGCTGGGTGAACCGGGACGCGAGTTCTCTCGGGATCCAGGTCTAGAGCTTATAGACACCTCTTTGTCGATTAGAGCACCGCGGAGACGGTCGTAGAGGTACAAGAGCCAGTGGGTATCGCTTTGAGCGTAATGGAGCATCGCCTCGGGTAACGGACGTATACGCCAGTCGGCTAGCTGGTATTGTTTGTCGGGGGAGTAGTCCGCGTAGAGTTCTAAGAGTGTAGCCAGTGAATGTTTGGGGAGTTCAAGGAGCTTTGAGGCGTGGAAGGTATCGAAGAGCCCAACGACGTAGATACCGAAATCTTGTTGTAGCCAGACGATATCGGATTCGGCGCCGTGAAAGACCTTGATTTTTTGCGGATTGGTGAAGGCTTCGTTTAGTTCGTGCATACGGGCACGGATCTCAGGGACGAGGAGGTCTACGATGAAGTCGCCGCCGCTCCGGGTAGTCAGTTGCATCAGGCATAGGAAGCCGCGGTAGGTCCGGTAGGAGTGGTGCTCCAGGTCGACTGCGATCTCCTGTACCTCGGGAGATGTAAGATGTGCTAGAAGTTCGTCGAACTGGGTTGATGTGGAGACGTATTTGACGGGTGCTGGTAGAGAAGCAGGGGGAGTCGGGGCAGAGGGAGCTTTGAAGACATGGGGAGGGTGCCGGAGGTGGGTGATCTCAAAGTAGTACGGATGAGAAGGTCTGGTTTCGAGTCAATGGGTATTCTCATGAGTAATTACAGCGTACTCACAGAGTAGCATCCTCGTCATCTCCTCCGGCGAAGTCACCGACTAGATCCTCCTTTTGCAACACATACCCGAGCGGCACACGCGCGTTGTATTTGTGCTTCAATGGCCGCCTCCGGACGTCGTCCGAGTTGTCTATCTTGCCTGGGAAGGCAAGCTGGGGCTTTAAGATGTTTGCAGCATGTTGTAACGAGGCTGGGAGGTATGGTTTTGACTGCGTTGTCGGGGCAGGCTTGGAGGAGGGCGTACTCGCTGTAGCAGCCGGTGCCGCTGGTCGTTTGAGTTTACCAGAGTACTCATCGAGGCATATGTCCTAATTCAAGCTGAGAGTTCAGTCCGTGGGTAAAAGTGGAATAACGAACTGTTTTCTCGAGCAGAACGTCAACGACGTCCACGACGGTTCCATGAAAATCATCGACCAGATCGTCGCCCTCGACGCGCACTTCTTTACCCTTCCCCTTGCCACCAGCCAACGCAATGCACTTCCCAAGCAACGCAAGCACTCTACTCTCCAAACGGTCTACATTTTGCTTGATTCCTCCATCGACACTCTTGTAAAAGTCCAAGTCGGAAGGTAGCCCTGCGGAAGCTCTAGTTGCTTTAAGAGCAGAGGCTTGCAATGTCGTATGGAACGTCGAGAAGGTCTCTGCCGTCGGTAGACTGCGTGAGGAGGATGGTCCTGCCATGCTCATTTTCTTCAAGACTGTGGGCACTTAAGCCTGGAGATGGGAGGAGGAAGCAAAACCAGAAATTTGTGATGCACGCGAGGCTCCGTCGCGCGCCTTGCTTGCCTGTTTGGCTGTGTTTGCGCCTCCAACGTACAAGTCCTTCTTAGCTCAGTTGGTAGAGCGCGTCACTAGTAATGACGAGGTCAGTCGTTCGAGTCGGCTAGAAGGAATTCGTTTTTGCTTTTTCTGCAGCGGCAACATGAGCGTGGGATACAGACCGTGGCAAAGACGTCGACGCGACGCGACTCGGAGCGACGCGCTTTCTTTCCAGTTCTCCACAGACGAATCTGCTTGCGCCGCATTTTTTCCCTTTGCCGCCCTCCAATGGCCAAAAGGCGGCGTTCGAACAGTGAAGACAGCGAAGAGGAGCCAAGTGTGCCACAGAAGGAAGTGATACGGTCCGATATATGGCTAGAAGACGGAAATATCGTCCTTGAAGCCGAGCGGACACAGTTCAAAGCACATCGCGGGCTGCTGGCAAGAGTCTCGCCCATCTTCTCTGATGTCTTCTCGGTCCCTCAGCCGGCTCAGGAGGACCTGATGGTTGACGGTTGCCCTGTCCTGCATTTACAGGATTCGGCAGAGGATGTACATCATCTCTTGTCGGCCTTGTATGACCAGTGAGTGCATTTGTCGAAAGGTACCCAATCCGACTAATGGGCGACATGCTTCTTACACAGACGTTACCACTCAAAGGAGCCCATTCCTTTCGATACCGCATCCGCCTTACTCCGCTTGGGGAGGAAATACGAGATACGGAGCGTTTTCCAAGAGGTTCTATGTCGTTTGAAGGCGGACATCCCTACGACATTGGTCGCCTTTGACGATCTTCCAGACCCGAATTACTGGAAAGAGATTGGATACGAACCTGGCATCCTATTCAAGGTCACCGAACTCCTGCACCTATCTGGATTCCCAGAAGTTCGTTGCATCCTCCCCCTCGCGTATTTCTGGTGCTGCGGCGAGAAGACGGTGAGCTGGCTTAGCCCACTAAGTGACTGACTGCACAATTGACTTTGTGGTTGCTCTAAATTCAAGGACGTGATAATCAAAGGAGACGTAGAAGACACAGGCGAAGACTTGGTCAAAGTCCCGCCACTATCTCCCGAAGTGGCCTTGGTCTGCCTAGCCGGTCGTCAAAAACTCATCAACCGTTTCGACGCCGTCTTCTCATGGGCGGACGCAGTCGGCTCATTCGAGAAATGCGAAAACCCCGCTCGCTGTTCCAAGATATCCAAAACCCTGATGAACGCTCTCTGGCGCCCGGAACCTCAGCTGGACAGGATGCTTGATAGTTTGGCGCTGCTATGCAAGACTCTCTCGAACGCTGAGACGAATCCGGTCATCGTGAAGAAGCTGTGTAACCATTGTTATCCTGTTGCGCATCACCTGTATACGGTGGAGAGGGCGGAGACTTGGCGCAGTTTACCATCGTACTTTGATCTTCCTGACTGGGATGTTCTGTACGACACGGCAAAGGACGCCGCTCTATGAGCGGCGTAGGTCATTTCAGCGTTCGGGAAATGGATGTGTGCAGCTCTTGGGGTAATCAACAATCTATCCAGTACTAGTACTCCGCCAAAGGATGGAAGCTGGTGGATATGGGCTCAAGATCTAGAGCGATTTGAGCTTTGTGCGGCGCTTCTTCAAGTTGTAGTTTGGCGTAAGTAGCTCGGCAAACTCCGACGCCGGTTAGACGGGTGCTTTCAGGCACGCGAATGTTCAAGCTTGCCTCACGACCACACCCTTCCACCAAGCCTCGCACCTTGAACATTGCCTCACTCAGGCTCACTGGCTCCGAGACGACAGATATGTCTCGGAATATGGATGTCACTAACACTGCCCGGGAGGCCGCAAAGGTGCGATCCGAGATATGGATGGACGATGGGAATGTCGTTCTGCAGGCTGGCAACGTCCAATTCAAGGTCCATCGCAGTGCTCTCGCAAGAGTCTCTACCATTTTTTCGGACGTATTTTCGATGCCGCAGCCATCGACGGGCGACGAGACTGTCGACGGCTGCCCTCTGCTTTGCATGCAGGACAGTGTGCAAGACGTGCAGCACATGCTCGCCATCCTATACGACCAGTGAGTGACTTTCATTCACAGCGCTGCTGTTCGATTGTTCAATAGTGACGACGATTGTCCTTTTTGTATGTAGCCGCTATATTACCGAGCCGCGTATACCGTTCGAAGTAGTTGCGGCCATGATTCGGATGGGGAGAAAGTACGAAATCACTTTCCTCTTACAAGATGCAACACGGCGCCTCAAGCAAGAGTTCCCTACAACGCTTACTGAATATGATAATGCTCCGTCAGGCGGCTGGATTGCTATAGAAGAAGATGCTGACACGCTCTACGATTGCATTGATCTGGCTTACTTGTCTGACATCAATGAAGTACGCGCCATACTTCCCTTTGCCTACTTCTATTGCAATGCATATGATGATATCGTAAGTTGGTTGTTTTTGAAATTCCATAGTCATGCTGACTGTAGGAATCCGCTCTCAGGAAGTTATTCTCTCGGGCGTCGGTTCGGAAATTGAAGGGGTACCAGTCGAGCCACGTCGTCCTATGTCTCTCCAAGCGCAAAAGGCGTGCTTGATAGGCCGACAGAGACTGATTTACAGATTCGATCTGGCATTTGCGTGGATCGCCGAACTTGGAACAAAACCCGAGGTCTGCCTGGACCAGCATCGGTGCAGAGATGTAGTCAGAGACCTGGCTGATCTTCTTTGGCGGCCAGAGCCTCACCTGAGATTTATGGTCCATGACTGGGAGACCTTCGAGCGCAAATTACGGAAGTACGATATACAACTTCAGTTCATACAAGACAGCGCCATCGATCTCAAGAAGCAACTGTGCGCGGGCTGCTACGATCTAGCGCGTCGGAGGCATCTAGAAGAAAGGGAGATAACGTGGAATCTCCTACCGTCGTATTTTGATCTCGCGGATTGGGATGTTCTCAATACCCCAACACTGAGATAAGTTTTGTTGATCTAGAAGCAATGGTAGACTGCACACCCTACGACAACCACCTCTCCAATGTACGGTGCCCGACTGATTCGCATTGCCTCTGGGTTAGTGGATATTCATCCTCATGGAACACGACGAGCCATTGGTCTGCGACTTGCTCTGGGGTTTGACGTTCACTTTCAACCCCCCCTCACTCCCGTTGTGGTAGAATTGCGGTCCCTATCGTCTTATGGCAGGGGCGTGGGGTGTATATGGCTCTTCCAGTCTTCCGAAAGCTCTTCGTTGGCCTTCACGTACGAGCACTAGATCTGCAGACTGGTGGCTCAATCCTTCGCAGCCTCGTACAGACGAGTAGCTGACCGAGCCAGCCCATGGGTTGTTCGTGTCGCCGAAAGGTCTGAATCAACTAGGCATGACATCGTTCACCAGTCTCCCATTTACGCTAAGGATGCGCTTCGATGCAATCGGAGGGTATCGGATCTCAGTCCATTGACAACCCATCTTTCTCAGCAAGTTTGCACACCTGGCACTTCATCGGTTCCCGTTTTCCCCGCTCCCCTTACCCCAGTCCTTTCGGTCGGGAAGAATAGGAGTGATAATCTGACTTACTGACGCCATGCCACTTCTGTGTGGCCCACTCGTGCTCTGAGAATCGCGAATATAACACACGCCCCGATGGCGCCGGCGGCACTTGTGGTTCTGCCGAGCTCACCTGTGTGCAGGCTACAGGCAAGTGACACTGTGAAGGGCTTCTCGAAGGATGTTTTCGGAGGATGGGCCGTTGCTTTGGGGAATATCGAACTCGTGCTTGCCTCGTACAGCGTGACTTCAGGCGCTATAAATGTGACTCGTTCAACAACGTTTGGAAGCCCCTTCCCTGGAAGATCTTCAGCCGAGAGAGGGCTATTGGACGATGTCACGTCAGAACACTTCAAATTCGGAGCCCGATAGAAGCAGTGGACCGCCAGCCGATATCGAAGTCGCTCGACGTAGCCCTACTTCCAGCGTCAAGACACCTCCCGGGGCAAAAGTCTCTCTTCACCATACCTTTGATATCGAGCATGTTCCGGTAGAAGATGATCCACGGCAATGGTCTCCTTTGAGGAAGGTCGGGATCCCCACTACTTGACCTTGCCATGACTCGTTATTTACCCCATTTTTATAGAATGTCAGCTTGACCCTGATTGCGTCTGGCGCGATGATTGCAGGTCTTGCGGGCAGCATACAAAACCGTACGCTCTCCTTTGTGTCCGGTGCACATTTCAGCTGTTGATGATTCCTTTGCACATAGCTGCGGTGAAGGAGATGGAAGTAGACCTTCCTGCGACGAGCACTCAATTCAGTTTGAGTATATCTATGTTCATCCTTGTTCAGGGCATTTTCCCGCTTGTGTGGAGCGCGGTCAGCGAGGTCAAGGGAAGAAAAGTGAGTTGACCCTGCCCTATAGTTTTCCGTACCGCTCAATCTCAGCCCCGGTGTCCGTGTATATATCCAGCTGGTATACTTGGCGTCCCTCTCGCTCTTTTCCATTGGATCAGTGGTTGTTGCGCTCAGTAACAGCATTGGCCTGTGAGTCATCCCCGATTTACTGACCAACTGTTAAATCCGAAGCCGTCGCTCAGGGTAATCGGATTCCGATGCTTTCAAGCTGCAGGGTGAGTTTCTACGGGAGGGATGTCCATACGACCCCTTATCATGCGCACTATTTTCCCAGCTCGAGTGCTGTCCATGCCATTGGAGCAGCTACACTGGCCGATATCTTCAACCCATCAGAACGTGGGACGAAGGTACGACCCTCTTCCTGTCTGTCTCGTCCGCTAAGCTGAACCCTCAATAGATGGGTATTTATTACATCGCTCCCCTTCTTGGGCCAGCATTAGGCCCAATCTTTGGCGGGACTTTGACGACTGCGTTCGGGTGGAGAGCTATCTTCTGGTTTCTTACCGTCGTCTCGGGGAGCATACTCCTTGCGTTCCTCCTCTTGTTCAAGGATACATTCCGAAGAGAACGAAGCCTGACTTACCAGAATGCTGTGCGCAAACGGAGGGCTGAAGCAGCTACCGCCAGGAACCGCACTTCTAGGAAGTCAGGTCATGAGGTAGATGCAAGCGCAAGCCAAGCAGTTGGACAGGATCTAGAGAGGAATGATGGCGCGAAGGGTGAAGCAGCATCTTTCCACTCAGCGGCTACCATCAAGCTATCCTTGAAAGACATTAACCCGGTTCAACCCCTTGCAATGGTATTGCGCAGGAAGAACAACATTATCGTTCTCTCTTCCTCCGGTGCGCTCTCTATTGTCCACAGCGGGTTCGTTGCCTGAAGGACGCCTCACAGGATTGCTCTTCGCATTTGCATTTCTCATCACATACACATCGGCACGAACTTTGAGCGCTTTCTACCACTTTGAGGCTTTGAAAATCGGGCTTGTCACTCTGTGCTTCGGGTTCGGTAGGCAATATGCATTTCTGAACTCGACGCGCATTGATCGTCTAGCGCTTCAGGGAATGATCGCTGGAAGCGTTCTGGGAGGGAGATGGTCTGACATACAGCTAGCTAGACTCAAGACCAAGAATGGTGGGATAGCAAACCAGAGGTGAGCTCACGAGGTTTCATTTTCTCTCCCTACAGCTAACCCCCAGCTGCAAGATGCGACTGAAGAGCATTATAATTGGTGCAATGCTGCTCCCTCCGTTTACGATTGCTTTCGGATGGATATGTCATCAGCACATCCATGTTTCAGCGATCTGTATTTTCTTATTCCTCTGCGGGTTTCTGACACTGTGCGTCCAACCTTGCAATGCATCTTGGCATTGAAACTGACCCATTCAGCAGCTGGGTTTACTCCAGCACCCTTGCTTACATTATCGATGCTAATAATGGTCGGTCGTCTACTGCAGCTGCTTGCAACAGCGCGTTCCGAGGAGTCTCTGCTTTCATTGCTACGGAAATCGCTGTACCCATGCAGGTGAGTATCATTACATACGCCGGCTCTAGAAACTGGGGTTGTAAACGGGCTACAGGACCACCTCGGCGACGGCTGGATGTACACGGTCTGGGGGGTGATTATGGCACTCGCTGGCTGCCTAATCTTGCTGGTGTGCTACAAGGGCGAAAAGTGGCGCGAAGACGGAGAGACCTCAGAAGTGCCGGTTGTGGACGGTTAGAGGTCCTGCTCCTGCTTCACTGTGCTTAACCGTATTGCCAGGCTGCGGTGAGAATGATGTGTGTGCACAGTGTTGTTGAATTGCGTTCAACCGAGCGGCGGCTGTGCTCTGCGTTCCATCGAAGTTTCTGTCTGACAGAACCCAATGGGCGCTTATTCATGACGGCGTCAAAAGAAGGCGATACTTGGACCTACATACTGTTTCGGAATAGGGAAGTAGATGCATATGTGAAAGCATAAGTAAAATCCTGGTAGCGTGTGTGCGTAATTCAATGGGGCATAGTCCATAATGAGTGCAAGAGCGATAAAGTGCAATGACCAAGATTAGGCGTCAAAATTCTTCAACTCGTCCCAGCCTGGCAATCCAAAGTAAGCAGGGAGATGCTCCCATAAATACCGCCTTCCTTCCTCATGAGAGAGCCTCGCAGCCGCGACGCACTGCGGACACAAAGCCTTCACCTCCGCGGGGACTATCTGCGCAAATTCGTTCCACTTTTCCAAAGTCCGTGCTGGTTCGGGCATGGGCACCCACAGAGCCTTGGTAATCTTGTGTGCGGCGTCCAGGCACCGACTAGGCTGAGAGCATTGGTCGATAGCCCCCATAAATTCGACCCACTTGAAGGGTTGCTCTGCTTGAGCCCGAAGCAGCTTCTCTCGTCCGAGAACGCAATCTCGCCGGACTTCGTCAGACACGATGGCCATTGAGCCGTCTTCTCGTTTAGAGCCGAGGAGGAGATCGTCCTGTGAAGATGAATGGTAAGGTCAGTACCGATTACACCTTAAGATATTATCACCTACGAGCTCTTGAATGCACAAGTAGTACGCTGCAGGAAGGATGGATTTGATGTCGCTTTGTTGAGCGAGGTTGATGATGTCGAAGAGAATACCATTCTGATGAACGATTTGAGTGTAGTAATGCGGGAGCTTGTCCCATTCAGCGAGGGTCGTCGGGAATTCCATCGTCAACCGAACCAGCGCCTCGTCCCGAAGATAGTCGATCTCGTACTTCCTCCCCATCCGAATCATGGCCGCGAGAACGTTGAACTCAATTGCCTCGCGGGGGTTATAGCATCTACGCACGAAATTCAGAGCACGGTTTAGCCAACAGTGTAAGCGCACCGTACTTGTCGTAGAGAGCGAGCAGCATATGCTTTATGTCCTCTGCGGAATCCATTAAGTGTAACAAGGGGCACCCATCCACCGTCGGCTCTGAGTCCGTCGGATGCGGTACTCCAAACGTATCCTTGAAAATCACCGAATGGCGCGCAAGGAGAGTCCTATGAACCTTGAATTGGACGCTTTCTGCTTGGAGTACAACGCTGCCGTCATCGAACCAAATGGATGATCGCGTTACTGGTGCGGCTTCAGCTGCGTTGACAGGATGTGCCATGTATCGGCGAGCTGTCAGCAATTGGACACATTCAATTAGCTTCAACAATTCGTAACTCACAATGCGAGGTGTCTTCACAAGAGAGCCGTCGCCGCTTCAGACTCCCAGGCGTAGGGTGGTCCCCGCTCGCCTCCGCCGTTGACATAGCCTTTCAAGCCGGATGGGTGCAGCTGCTNGATACGTCCAGCGCCCAAAAATTTAAAGGGAANAGGGAAGGCAAACAAGCCAGATATGGGGCTAAAACAAGGCGCGATAGAGGGTATTCCAGACAGAGTTGCGAAACCCATCTTGAAAGGACCAGCTCGCTATGTATAGTGACCGCAACAAAGGAAAGGAACAAGGGNGTGGGCCGTGTGGCAACATTTCATCAACCTCATCANGGCCATGTTTTCCACGTGCNCACACCCTACTAGCCGATATTCCAGGAATCCAGAGCCTGTTATGTAGGGACGCCCTCTCAGTTCNGGAAAGCTGTAATGAGGCGCCTACAGGCACTGTGATATCCCNTNCCTTATATCCGCTACGAGTCCGGTCGATGCGCANAGCAGCCACCTCCTTGCGATCATTCCGGNAAGCCCTTACAGCGCCCAGGGCACTCAGTCAGGGAACATGAAGAGAAANACGGGCATCGTAATGTATTCANTTTTGTANAAGCCGAAAGAAATGGGCGACGGAATCGGGTATATAGGACGTGACAATCCATGTGTGATCCATGCCGACAACTTTAAGCGCCAAGGAACCGAAAGATTAGGAATCGGGAGCGACGAGCATAAANGTGCCAGCCAGAGGATCGCCGAGTCCAACGGTGCTGGCGAANGCGCTGATGTTGAAATTCAGCCTTGAGGTTGAAGGCGTAACGACCTGCTGNCTGTCGAAACCATCTGGNTGCTTGAACAGCAGGAAAACATATCTGGAAGCCGCGTNAGTCGTTGGNANGAGCGTANCGNAAGGNTACACNTACCTNTGGGGATCCGAGCCNCTCGGAGGGTTGGGCTGCAAGTATTCAGTGATGGGNGTGGTTTGGGTGACCAANGCTTGCTCTCTCATCCCGTCGTTGTTNCCCATCCCNCCATTGTTGCCTGCCATTCCACCATTGCCCATCCCATTGCCCATTCCACCACCATTGCCCCTTCCACCCCTGCCGTTCGCATCGTTGGTGCGCATCATATCNTCGTCGCCCATCCCNTTGGTATAGAACATCCCATCGTTGGTGGTGAATGGCTGCTGCGTGAAGTCCCCAGTCAGATAGTGCCGAATCTGGGCGGCGGTAGGGTTCTGCGGAGTCGGAGCATCCGGATCGACGATAGCGATTACATATGGGCCAGGGTCTGTGATGCCACGAACGGCGAATAGCGGGGACTGCGCGGTAGCTGAAGGGTGAAACGGAAGGAGGGTCAATGATCGATCTGCGGATGGTATGTGGCATTGTAGGGCTTACCGCTGCGGGGTACTTGATCGCCTACACGGAATGTGCCCATGCCCCCGGAAGCTTGGGGATATGTGACATCGAGGAAGCCTTGAGGATTGAAGTGCATCGTCAGGTTCTGCGGCACCTAGAATAAATAGGGCATGAAGGCGTCAGCGGCCAGCTCGAGCGACAAAGAGAAATGGGCTCACGTTCGCTTGGTTGAAGGCTACTACGACATCCTGCAGGTTAGCGTCGTAACGATTGACGCCGCTGCAAGCGTAACCGGTCGCGCAAAGGGTTGAGAGCTTCATAGTAGTAAGCAGTCTTGGGTGGAGGAGCAGGCTGTTTCCTGGAATGTAAGGCGTTCCATCGTTCGCTCACCTTTAAGTCTTCGTTTTATACGAACGAACCGTCTCGTTCAAGACGTGCGGCGAACCATCGACACAGCCCGACTACCAGTAGTCAAAAGTAACGCGGGCTGGACAGCAGGGGCAGTTTCGCACTTCAGACCTCCAGAAGGAAAGCGTTAGATTGGTGGCAAGATATCGACTGACAGGAAACCTGAACGCAAGATCGAACTTCGGCGATATCAGTGATCATACATTGACCCCTTCACTGCCTCACAAGCATGAAAGTCGCAGCAACCGGGTTACCCAAACCAGTCTGGGACGCGAAGGAGCTCAAATTCCAGTTACCGATGAAGGTCTGGGAGGTGACCAAGCGCTGTTGGTTGAAGTCGGGGGACTGCTTGAACGCCCAGAATACGTATCTGTGTCATAATCGTGCATCAGAGTCCATTCCCGAGCGACATGCCTCGAACTCTCATTGAGCAAAATACTACTTACCGGTGCGCAGGGTTACCGGCACCTGGACTGGGCTGGAACCAGGCGGTGATCGGTGCAGTCGTGTTGACGAGGTCGCCGTTGTTGTTATTGTAATTTCCAGCGAGGAAATGGCGGACCTGGCCGAATTGGCCACCGTCGGGGTCGACGGTAGCGAGGACGAATGGGCCAGGGTCGGTTGTGCCAGAGATCTTGAATGTGGGGACTGGGGCCGTCGCTGAAAATCGATTAGTGAGTAGAGGGTGTATACGAGGCAGTCGAATGGGTGTGTACCATCTCGCGGGACGTTAGCGCCGGAGCTGAATGTGGTTGGGACGCCGCTCCTGGTGAAGGTCACTTGGAGGAGGGCGGTGGGGTTGAAAGTAATGCCGAAATCCCTGGGGATCTGCGAAAGGGTGAGATAGGAAAACTAATGCGGGAGTGGCATATACATACGTTAGCATTGTTGAACGCAGTGACAACGTCGGAGACGCTGGTGTCTTGGGCAAAGACGCAAGACGCGAATGAAATGAGGCAATAAGAGATGGGAAGCGCATTTTGTTTGGAAAGTTGGTGAGATGTGCACGAGATCCCTGCCGTCTTATAGCACCACAAGCGGGTATACCCCGGTGTAGAGCGCCATAGCGTACCCTCGGTAGGGAGTGGAGTAATACGACCACGCGATCGATGTTCCATATCCCTCATTGGAGAACCTGCAAGTTAGAGAAACAAAATCGCCGAGAACACGTTTGCGAGAAGCAGACCTCAGATCCATGAGAAAAGCTGAGCACAGTGTGACGAGCGCCAAGCCTGAGTTATGGGGACATCTAGTGTGCGATGGTCGTCGAAGTACTTGAGTTACGACATGCATGCAGCACGTCTCGAATCGCGAAGAAGTCGACCAATGACTATGTACCCAGTTTGTCTCTTGCTTTTGCTGGGAGGCGATCCGTAAGCAAGTGGGACCGACGCAATGCTCTGCGCGCAGTTGTAAAGTCCTCTGGTAGATCATTATACAGTACATGAGAAAGAAATCAGGCTATGCTGAGCTCCAGAGCAACGTTTCAGTGTGATGAAAACAGGGAGGTGTATCACCACTCACAGAATCACCGTCGCTTTCCCTTCTTCCTCTTCGTCGGATTTGACAAGTTTTCAGGTAGCCATTCGTTGGTAGGCTCAGCAGGTGTGTCTGTCGAGGTCGCATCTGACTCGCGGATAAACGGTTTCTCGTCTTCCATGTGTATAGTCGGCTTTATGCCCTGACGCTCCATTTCTTCCATCTTCCTCACAGATTCAGCAATCTCCTCTGGGGAAACCTGCTCCCCCCTTCGTATTCTGAGTGCCACATCTGGCGTCACTCGAACTCGTCGTACTCCGGTCTGGAATCCCGCAGCTATGTCACAGATTGTCAATACCATTCTGTAGGAAAGTGGTAGAATAGGCACACCTCCTCTTCCAATCCCATAGTTCTTCAGCTGGTAAGCCTTCCACCACTTATTGATGAAATACGCCGAGACCAAGAACACCGATGGAACACTGCCAAACGTCTGGTTATCCTCGGCTAAGTTCAACAAGCTGTATACGCACGCAATCCACAGTAGAGAAGGGTAATCGTCCACCTGTTGTAATGGCTTCGCAGACGCCATGATGGTGGTCCACTGGCAAGCCGTCACCGCCAACGACGGCGTCGACGGAGGATCATGATGGTGTGAAAACAAGCCGCAACAGCGCCGAAATGCCTCTCCAGTTGACCACCATCCTTGCTCGCAACCCCGCCGTCCTCGAGCGCCAGATTCACCATGTTGTCGACAATCACGCGAAGCAGAACCTCACCTGCCTCTTCGCGCTGACAGCAAACGACTCGGTCGATTGGACACGCTCCTGGCAGCTTCTCCGGTCAATAAATGAGTCGCAGACTGTTGGCTGTCTGTCGAGCTCATTCAGTGGAATCCGCACTGCAAAACGCGACCTTTCGGGCTACTTGGGATGCTCTATAGGCGTTTTCGAGCCCTCGGAGGCTGTGTGTTTCCGGTCGACCATTGCAGGAGATCGCCAGCCTCAGGTTGGACGCTGGCATTCATTCAGGAAGATCGAGGAGGCAGAGCCATGGCCACTGAGCGGGAATGTTTCATGGGACGACGTGTGGGGAAGGAAGGAGGAGCAGTCTGGGGCACCTACCATCGATATCGGAGACACACGGTATGTCCAAGTCCTGGTGGTCGAAATTCTTCAACTTATGTTGTCGCAGTGCGGAGGATATCCATTCTCTCGTGTATTTCACAGACAGAGCGTACCAAGGCCTCTCTCGGTCTCTCTCGCAAACCTTCCCGTTAACTTCAAGAGTTGGACTCATCGCTACGCCAACTCTGACTTTAACAGAGCTCCCGGCTACGCTACTACACCAAGACAGCGTCTATTCGACAGGCGCGGTCGGTCTCGCTCTGAAGAGGCAATATGAAACGCGGACACAGTTTCAGAATCTGCAACAGATATCGGATCCTATGGCAGTCGGAAGGTACGTGTTGCACCCGGTCTTCTTCGTCCTTGAGTGCTAATTTCTGTCCCAGTTCGCAGGGAAACATCATTCATGCTTTGAATGGGGATTCGAACCCCACGCAGGTTCTCCTTCGCATCTTAGAGAATACTCCTGGAACAACTGCGTCGAACCCAGCTGCGTTCCGTTTTCTGAAGGAACGCGTCTTCGTTGGTGAAGTCGGACCCGACGGCAAGGTCTACCGTATGCTCCACATTACCTCGGGCGACCCCTCGCGCGGAGGTCTTGCTCTTTCGAGTGAAGTCGCTCCGGCCCCAGGTGCCCGCGTTCAGGTGAGTCCCCAACTCTACGCACCACACCAGCATCTCAAAGTGCCATGCAGTTCTTCGTCCAGTCCGGTGATGCTAACAGTCGCATCGAGCTTCCGGATGAAGACCGGTCTCTCAAGTTCAACTTCGTAACAGTACCCGAGCTCGTCTCTTCGGGCCNGCTTTCCGATATGAGCGACGACCACAGCATNGTGNTTGACGGCACATTCCTCGCGGCGAGTGACGTCGGAATTGTGTCACATCGTCCGGGAGACAGGGACGCGTGCACTGGCTTGGATTGNCCNGTCGGGACNACCGTGGCCTTGGANTAGGCTTACTCGCATCCCTNNTCGCCTCACCTGTTTCTTGCCCTGACCCTGNNCCTGAGTCAGAAAGNCGCGTGTACGTCCCTTCCATATTGCANANTGTTCATTGCGNTTTNGAGTATATGNNNTACACATTAATAGANGCGTAAAAAATTATAGCGGATCTGCATTAAATGTTCTGCGGGAACGTGGATAGGGTACATCAGGATGCGATTCAAGTCCGACAGCGAAGAGAGATAGAATACACTGGGCCCGCCCGCAGGGTCCCTGAATTGGCAACGANGCTNGTCTCCGACCAGCCGGAATATGCACGACTCGCCGGTCGGCTACCTCCTCTGCTCATGAGACGTCCTGCCCTGGTTCTCCGCNATGAGCCTGATNCCATCCGAGTTCTTCCACTGCCAATGATTCCATGTNGAGTCAAGGTACCATCCGGGCTCCCTGTCCTCCCCCAATCCCAAGAACGTCCGCACCGCCGCAATCGCATACGACATTGGTCTCGCGTTGCCCGACCGGTGGTTGTCTGCAAGGGTGACGCATATACTCGGTTTCTCCTCTCCCACGAGGATGGTGTCGATGCGTAGTGAAGGGTATTGGGCGCCAGGGTAAGTCGATTCTAACCGCTGGTTGAGGAGCGTTTGCGCGGGTATCCGTGCTGGGTCGGGCCCCACAAAGTCTTTTGCGCTCAGTCCGTGCTTCTCGCAGATGGAGGAGACCTCCTCGGCGGTCAGCTTCCAGCCGAAGTCAAAACGAGGGGGTTGGTAGTGGTTGCCTTCGCGGAGCTCAAGGCCGGAAGGAAGGTAGAGAGCGGGAAGAGCTTGTTGCATGGCCGTGCGCCATTTCTGTATGGGGCGCAGGTAGGTTAGGTGGCCACACAGCAGTAATGAGGCTCAGAAAGACGTACGGAGCGTGCTCCACGTTCTGCAAAATCATGAGGTTGATATACTGGTGGGAGATTGCCGTAGAGCTTGGCGAAGTCCTTCATATTCTCCGTTGGCGATGACATCGTGACTCGTTAGGAATGTGGAATAGCGAGGCGAGGGTGTGTGGTGAGCGCTTGGCGAAGGAAATAGACAGGACAGGCAGTATAGGAGAAGGGCGACACTGGTGAGCACTGGGGAATGGGACAGCGAGCGGGTACGTCGTCGACGTAGAGGACAGGTGCGCAGCCGGCCCAATATATATAGCAAGCCAATCGAGATGAACACGGGTGCACCTTTATCCCATTCAGACTAGCGCCTCGAGTTACCATTGGTTGTGTCACCAAGCCCAATCCCGACATATTGACAGGAGGCTCGGCGATATATTGGATACAAAGGACGTCATCAAGCTTGACGCCTCCTGACGCTCGATATTTTCGGCTGTGTCCAGAGTCAAGCCAGGGACACGGATATCAAACGCACGAATATAACATTTGAGTATTTCCAGCGACGTCAATCACATCCCTTCAGCCTCCTTCAGAGTCACGTCCGGCAATAAAGTTTATTTCACGAGCGGCGGAGGTCGGGGAAACGACAGGAAACGACAAAAGGTTCGCAGACAAGGCGGAGGTGACAGGAGGTACAAGGCCAGCCAAGTGCGGGGCTCTGCGGGCTACGACGATCGATACCTTTTCGGGTAGTGCGCCAAAGCGGTATGCAGCGGCACGGGTGCCTCCAGGCTCCAGCCGACGCCCTTCCCGACAAATGACTTCCAGCCCGCATGCTTCATCTCCGAGGGTCGGAAATCTGCAAGGGTGAGGTTCATGTTTCAAATTTCAACCTCAATCACTGATTGTCGCGTAGCGGCGTTCGGGGAGCGTACCGCCTTTCATTTCCTGAGCACGAAAAATGGCAAAAAATGGGTTTACTTGCCGGTGGCCGAGGGGATGAGCTTGCAGGGTTTGGCAGGGTCTGGACCTCACTCTCGTCAGCTAGTGGCCATGGCAACGTGGGCGCTTGATTGGGCGCTCCGACCCCAATTGCGGGCCCACAGAGGATGCGACGAGATGGCCGATTTCATCGGGATTCCAGCCTACCAGCGGCACATCTTGGCTCGGGGATGTTAATTGAGAGCTAGCGCTAAGTAGCTGCTAAAAAAGTGAAGGGCTTTTGAGAATGAGCGTATAAGCAAAAGCAACGAAGGGAGGACTGAGGACGTGGACCTTACGGAATGCCGGATTCACTAATCGCGTATCTTTTGTGTGCGCAGCATGCACTTGTGAGTTTCCAATGATCGGCACTTGTGGGCGCTTGTTGGTCTCCTCATGCTGAACCCTTTCGCTGGAAGTTCAGAGGTAGGGCCTCTGTTGAGNTTNANCACGTCACAGCGNNGNCTATGTAGCGCGAAGAGCTTCGGGTGGTGATATGGCAGACCCGGAAGACCGAGTCACATACCTGNCCCATTCGTCAAAGAACTTGGCGCTGCTTGTACCCATGAAGGTCAGGCTCTTCTGCACAGATCAGGCGTGCATTTCAATGAAGGCGTATAAGTACAACAGATGATGNTAGTATACAAAGCAGCATAGAAGATAGAAAGTATAGCACATGGAACTATGACAGTATGTCTTCAACGTGCTGGCACAATATCCACAGAGATGAGTCTCGGGTCATCTCCCGGTACCGCGCACCTGGCTGTAATGGTTCCAGAACGGCCTCTCCTGCCCGAACTCCCCGGTTCACCATCGCTATCCCCCAAGGCCGGAATTGCACCACTTGCATCCCCCGGCGATGAGCANTAGAACTGTGGNTCANCAGGGTANTCACTATCCNCCTCTCCACTTACGATATCATACTCCGACCGGCCTTGAGACGCATCGCTATCGGGTACAACCTTGGNCAGAGCAGACACCTTCGNTACGTATGCCTTAGACGCTCTCGTCTTCCTCCTCAGCGCCTTCTCGATCTCACTGTTTCTTAATACGTCCATGAACATGACCCTCGCGGCGTCAGCGCAGATTCTCCCNTCCATCATCAGCGTTGCAAGAGGCATAAAGTCGTCCTGGACATCCAAGGGGAGTTTCNCTCGCAGGGTCNACTCTAACAATGAACCAAGGTCCTGAACGTCTTTCGTCATCTCTTCATGGCAAGGACGANCATGAGAGGAGGCGATTGGTGACATTGAAGGCGATGAGGTAGGGCTGAGACGGCGAGCNTTAGNGAAGTCGACGAAGTGGTAGCGCAACTGTCCGGCGTCATGGTCAGGGTGGCGGATGGGGGNNGAGATACCCGAGCATGGCTCCCTTCCTCGACGAGTGGGACAGGGAAGACGCATGAAGGAANGAGCTAAGTTGGCTCTGAAGCCAGCGGTTTGATGCTGATGCAAGAAGGTCAGTCCCTGAATGAAGAGGACGGTCTGTGAGTATGATACTGGGAAGAGGAAGCGGATTGAGCATACTTCTAACAACTCCTTGAACATATCCAAATAATCTGCGGGACCCTTGAAGGCAGAGTCGCATTCAACCTCCTCAAGGGGCTCAAAGAAAAGGAAAACGTCGTCATCGGGCCTCCCTANTCTGTCGTCGCCAATATACCTGTCTGAGAGCAAGCACAGCCGNGGGCGATCAACGGCACAGATGACACGAGGAGCGGGGTTCCATGCGATGTCTCTAACGTCCGACTGGTTCAGCTCGAGGATGACGCGGAGCTCCGGAGATGACAACGGGAGCCGCTTGATCATAAACTGATGGGCACCTCGGGGGTACATTATCTGGCCAACCGGTTAGGANGCGGGCGGCGTCGAGGGATGAGTGACTTACAAGTTTGCTATGACAATCGTCGTCAGTATCCTGGAAAAGCGTCGGTTCCTCTACTAGTAGCTGAGTGAGGATGTTGTCGTAGTCGCGCAAGCCACCACCCGCCGCTTGGGCCTTCGTCTGCTTAGACCTAACCAATACTCTGACATCCCTTCCCGTCTCACTCAAGTTGAGGTTAATGAATCCAGCACCAAGTGCCACCTCCTCTCCCTCGCTCGATTCGGCACTCGTAACCCCAGAAGAATTCTCAGCTCGCAGCCTATGGGGTATCGCCGAGGCGGGCAGGATGCCCAGAGCTCTCCTCTCACCAGGTTCAACCTTCCGATCCTCAGGCGGATCCACGCGATGGTGGAAGTGGGGGACCTGGACAAACCCCTTCACCATCCCTGGCATCCTCTGCAGCGCATGACCGTGTGTATACCTCGCCTTATGCGCCCTCTTGCTCGATCTGCTTGCCTTCATCTGTTGGGAGGACGAGGCGAAGTAGTCCCGAGGCTCCATATCGCGCGAGCTGTGGTGCTGGAAATCCTCATCGTCGTGATCAAATAAGAGGTCTTCAGAGTCAGATGGAGAGTCGATGTCTGACTCTGACCCGCTGGAAACGAGGGAAAGGGTTGAATCGGTGTCGTACGACTTATCAGCTTCGTCTGAGGGATGGCGGGAGCTCTGAGCAGTACCGCGATGGTCGTCTTCATTAGACCTCGTCAATACTCTGCTGTCTAACGAAGACCCCGGCGACACCTTGGCGAGGTAATGCAGGTGCGATTCCAGAGGTGAGCGGGAGTGTGGATCGAGTTCATCGTCTGAAGGCGCTGCCGACGCCTGGAAAGACGAGTCTGATGACCATCTGGATCTCAGGCTCCCTGGAGGTGACAAGTCACTAGGGGATAGAGGAGGGCTGTGGGTAACGATGCGAGGTAGGTTGGCTCCCTTGATGCCGTCGAGGGGTAAAGTACCCTTGAACGTTGGTGGAGGGTCGGTAGAGCGCTTCACGGGCACACGAGTGTGACCATGGCCGCGAGCTGGGAGTGGCGGGGGCGTATGCGGTCTTACACGATGCTTCCTCTGGCCGAGAGTGGGAGCAGGACCATCGACAGGTCTGTCAGCGGGGCTTGACGAGCTGCTTCCGGACGAGGATTCGTCTTCGGGAAGATAGTTGTATATGTCGTGGATTGGGTACCGCGGAACGTCCGGTGAGCTTGCCATAATACGTCGATGTTGGTGGTGGTCCTTCGTCAGAAGGATGGGTCTGTAGCTCGTCAGATGAGTCAGGAGGTAAGACAGGAGAGCGCTGACGTGCCTTTGAGACAAACATGGCCCCACGCTTGGACCACGGGATTGCTATTTCAGTATCAATGCAGTGCCACGCAGAGTCCGACTGGTGAAGGCCTCAGGCTGTGAGCTGCCTCGGGATACTCAACCGACAACCCAGTCCCGCGTGCAGTCAGCAGGTAATGACGCCAAGATGATTCCATAACCCTTGGCGAACTATCATTCACAGCTCGCGTCATAGGACCCAGGGGTTAGAAATGTGACAAAGTCTCTGAATGAACAGAAAGATCGCCAAAACACCGACGAACTGGCAATACTTTGGCCTGCCAAAACGCTTCAGCGATGTTCTCTGGGCCCTTGGCGAGCCCATGCGTCGAGGTTAGAGGCAAAGAAGGAAGAACCGACGTCTGATGCGCCATCACCCAAGTGTCGTCCCAGGCTCCCGACGCGGCGGGTTTGCATTGCCCAGTGAATTACAATGATACCCCTAAAATCTAGTATACAACAGTTAGATCTACTAACACACCTAGATGCTCGCTACGTCAGATCTATGACAATTGTTTCGCGGACAGATATGCCTTTTATTGTCGAATTCCCCCTCGCTCTGACTAAAGGTGGGACATCTTTCGAAGGCCCCGCATTCCTTGACTTGGCGGTTCCAGAACCTCCTGCTTTCTCCGCAGTCCCGCCTGAGCTTTTTGAACGAGCGCCCTGCTTCATAACCGGGTCTTCTTCCTCGTCATCACTCGAAATTTCAAAGACTGGCAATGACTTCAAATCCACCTTGTTCTTGAACTGCCCAAGGGTAATGCCTGTCTTCGACAGCGGCTTCTTTGACCCTTGTGAGGGTTGCAATTGAGAGTTGGTGCGACTTGTAGAGCGCGACTGGGGAGTCGGAGAAGCCGCTCGGGATATTGCTCTCGACGAAGCGGGAGAAGAATGCGATGCCGACTTCTTCGGTGACTTCCGATACCTGTCCTGCGAATCAGAATCCGAGTCGGATATAGAAAGCGCGCTGTATGAGCGTGACTTGGACGGAGAATACAGAGTCGTAGATGAAGATGCTGCGGTCGACCCGGTTTTAGCCTTGGAAGCCACAGGACGACCCCGGAATAAGGAGAGTGTGTCGAAGGAATCATCATCGTTGAAGTTAATCGTGTCTCGCCTTGATGATATCGATGTGCCAGGTTTCCGAGGAGATGGCGTACGCGAACTGAATAGATCATCGGATTTGAAGGAATCATCTGCCGCTCCGGCAGGTAGGTCGTAATCATCGAAGAACTTGAACGGGTGAGTTGCTGGATTCCGAGCTGAGCTGGGGCCAGCGTCTGCATTCGTCCTGGTGGCTCCTGCCTTAGTCTGGGCAGAAGGCATGGATGTTATAGTAGACATTTTCGTCTTTTCGGTCATGACAGATCGAGCACTCGACTTGCTGGCAGGGAAGTAGCCGGTAAGCGTCGACGTACTAGCCGCGGAAAACGCCACCGAGCTCGATGACGACTTGGACTTCTTGGTCAAGTCTCTGACACCTACCCGCCGCGTTGGCGATGGCGACGGTGCAATTGAGATGGGCGAATCAAACTCTTCATATTGGGAGTCAGTTCTGGAAAGCTGGGAATGAGTGGAAGCCGGCTGCAGCCGAGATGCAAATAGGCGTGAAGGCGATGGAAGGGTATCGTCGTCGCTGTCGTCGTCAAATGAGAGCCCTGGGGCAGTGAGTCGTGTTTTGGCTTTGGGTTTCGCTTGAGTGGGGTTAGACGTGCTCGCAGATGCCGTCTTGCTCTTAGCCGGTGCTGCCTGAGTGCGAGAGGTCGCTTTGCCTTTAGGGGGAGCGGTAGGTAGGTCGCCAATCTCCACTTCGTCGTCACTGTCTTCGATCGTCGGTGCTAGTGTTTTCTTCGAACGGGCGGGTGCCTTTTTCGCCTTGGGTGGAGAGGAAGCTGGCTCCTCTCCATCGCTATCCGCAGTCTTCTTCTTCCGCGCGCGTCCTTGGCCCTTGTTCGCCTTCTTGGCAGCTTTCTTTGCCTCCACCTCCTCAAAGGCTTCAACTAGCTTCGGTTCAACGATGTTCACCATGCACGCGGGCATCCAGACTCGCATGTGCTCCAAAGGATCCTTGGAGGCTTGGTCCTTATCTTCTTGCTCTGCTTCGTCTTCCCATTCTTGAACTGGCTTCTCGCGGGTGCCTTTGATACCCAGTTCGGCCAAGCGGACTAACTGAGCGGGTGAAATCTCGAGGCGGTATTCCAAGAGGCCGTCAGTATATACGTGCTTCCTTGTCGAGTGAATCTTCACAATGAGGGGGTCTGAGTCGTCGTCATCATGTTCTACAAGAGCAAGACTGGAGAAGTGCTTTGAAATCATCTTGGACGGTGTCCCACACATCGCAGCGTTCAGCCCTCTCCCGGTTCTAGAAGGGGTAGAGAACGGTAACTGAGCTCTCGAGCTGGCTCCTGGGTGCTTCCCCTCCTCAATGTCCAAAGCTGCCCTCCGCAGGATTCGCAGAACCGCAGAATGCCATATCACAGTCCTGAAGCGCTTGATGATCGCTTCCTTGTACCCCCATTCGAAGAAAAACTCGCAGATTCCAGCTATTTTAGAGATGTCGGGTTCCCTGTCCCACCGAATATCGCCTGGACGGTACGGTTTCCCCATAGACTCTGAAGTGACGGGGTTGACATACGACATCAACACGTCAATATCGGGGAAGTCGTTCCCGACGCGCTTCGCCAGAGCGGGCGACTTCCTCCCGATTAGACCCCGAGAGTTCGTTTGGATTTCGTGACGCAACTCGTTCCTCCAGCCATCCAAGAATGCAGGAAGTCGCGCCTCGGAGAGGGTTATCGAGGCTTGAAGTAAAGAATCGCCTAAGCCGCATTTGGCGAGGGCAACGGCGGTCTTCATACCGCAGCCTTCCAAGCCCGTGTGATAGTCCCCTCCGCTCAGGAGACCGATGAGAATTAGACCGCCCCTAGTCAGACCGATTTCCGGGTGTGTCTTTATGTCCGAGAACTTGAATACGAGGGTATGGTTCTTGTCATCCTTGCCCAAGGCATTTAGAGCGGGGTTGGATTTGTTTCCGGAGAGGGTGTTGCTTGGACTGTCGGGTATCAGGGAGTTGACTCAGATTGCGGAGGTGGACACGTACTTCCGGATAACGACGGTGGCACCAAAGAGAAAGTTATCCACATCGTCTGAGAGGATTCCGTCGATAACGCCTAGGCTGTTTAGATACGCCAATTCTGCTTCGGCTTCTCCAGGAGCCTAAATGAAACTTTGAGACAAAGGGTATGCATGGGAACCACTTGTGGCGCACCGTGCGATGTTCGAACCCAAACGCCTCGATAATCTGCTTCATCGAAGGGATAAGTTTGTTCGCCGTCTTATTGATCTTCTTCCCCCTCTTGAAATCGGGCCTCTTCGGTCCGTCAAAGACAAAGAGCGGGAGAAAGGGACTCCTCATGAGAGTGGCACATCGAAAGAACAACGTCCGTAGTTGAGGGTTCTCTCCTTCTCGGCCGTATTCCATGTGAAAGGACCAGATACTGGCGTCTATTCCGATCCTAAACCCTCGAACGCCATGGGGATTCTTCTCAAAGCCGTCGGTGACAGCTATATCCGTCAAAGACCTGACTTTGGAGGCTGGTCGGAGGACCTGTGGTGGGGATGAGCTGGCAGTTGGTTTTCTGAGGATACGCTACTTACATCCCAGAGTCCTGCGACACCCATTTCGGATGAAGGAACGCGTCGAACGTGGTGGTAACGGTCCAAGTGGCGAACCAATTACCGCTGGCGAAATCGAACACCGCGGTCACGTGGACGTGCTTAATCAAAACAAAAGCCCCTTTTTTCGCCAGTGCGCGCGTCAAGGTATTATTGGGACCTGTCGTGGGGACAGAGTTCGTTCTGCGAGTGGAGGAGCAGATGATAGGTGAATATGAGAGATAGGTCGCCCTCACGCTCACCTCTTCTCCTTTCCAACCTCTTTCTTCCACTGACAGAGTGGGGCTAGGTCATTGGCCGCCCCTTTTCTAAATTTCGCGTAATTATGAGTCCATTTTTTGGCCGAGTCAATACAATCTAAACTCTAGCAACACTACTAGCCATTGATACTATGCTCAGCCACCCGCCCTGCGCACAATCGCTCAAAATGAACTAGAACGCGGGAAAGGAGCGAAACGGTGTACCCCCGATCTAACCCCTTTCACCCTCCTCACTCTGCTCCTCATCTTCTTCTTCCTGTGAGCTATCGGAGTCCGAGTCTCCCCACAACGCTTCGTCTCTCATCGTTGGAGCGCATAGCCGTCGGCGGTCGCACTGGACGCATGCAATGTCCAAGCTACAAGGGGTAGCTGTGCGCGCCGCAAATCGTTCCATCCTCTCGCTGTGGTGGGTCGGATAGCAATAGTGCAGGATGAGTTGTGGGTATGACCTACAGCCCCTCGTCTTGGAATACACGGCGGCGAGTAACAATATGGTATCCTGCTGGTCCAGCCTCCAAACGAAGGACCTGATAACCTCAGACGAATACCGCAGGATATGGCGGAATAGGAATTCCTGCTGCCAAGGCTGGCTGTAGGCAGTCGTCGCTATCCTAATTACCGTTCTTCGAATGGCAGATTGCGTCCACGAAGGATGGCTAAAGAGAGGGAATATGAAGCGTCGACATACACTCGGAGTGAGCTGAAGTGCATCGTCGAGAAGGAACCAGTCGATGGCGGACCGTTTTTGTCGGTCTTGCGCGGTCACGTCAAGCGAGGGGTAAGCAAGGAGGTGCTTCAGTGCTTCCAAACTCCTAGGCCTCTCGCAGACGTACATAAGGAGAGAACGACCGTAAACGTCTTGCGCGTTTAACAACTCAGCGTCAATCAGCATTCGCGAGTGGAGGAAATGGAATAAGGCTGGGTCTCGCGTTGTTATTGCGAGCATGAGGATGGTGCGACCCTTGCCATCCCTCGGTGTCAAATCGAGTGTTGGGTCGAAATCCAACAGCTGCTCCACAGGCCCTCTGCAGTCCGACGCAGCCCACATCAGAGCGGTCCTCCCTTCCGTGCGATCGCGTATATGAAGGTCGCTTCCCTGTCGTAGGAGAAAGTCGTTGACCTTCCAACCCTCAAATCGCTGGGTCCGGTACATCCCGTTCGAGGGACCGGAGCCAGGGCGTTGTGCGCCGTTCCTCCAGTACCCACCGCAGAATCTCATAAGGGCAGTCATACCGTTGTTATCAACTTGATGCACGAAGCTGGACGCCCGTCCGCCGCTGTGAGCAATCAGTTGCTCTGCAGCCTCCAGACAGCCGAGCTCACAGGCGACCATGAAGGGGGTGGTCCCGTCGTCGTCGCGTATGTCCCCTTCGAGATCAGGGTGCGATGAAAGGAGCGTCTTGAGAATCTCGCCTTGTTTACAGGCATAGAATATGGCGCTGCGCCCAAAGGCGTTCCGAGATCCTAGGTCGACATCACCCCGACCAAGTAGATGCTGCACCAGGCTCGGACTTCCGTCTTCGCAGGCTATCATGAAAGGGTTCACCCCTTCATGGTCAGGAATCAGAGCGTCGGCTTTGGGATGATGGGAGAGGATTATATCTGCTTTTCCCTTCTTGCAAGCCCACCAGAAGGCAGTACGGCCTTGTTCATCTTGAAGTTCGATATCGATGTCTTCTCGCTGACAGAGGGCATGCAGTGCGTTGTCTAGAGAATCGTTCTCCAGGCGAATTGCCAATATCAATGGCGTTGACTGATCGTCGAAGTTGGCAGAGTTCGGATCGACGCTGGGGCTGTCCAAGAGCGAATCCAGGATTTGCTTTCTTGTTTCTAGGTTTGGAAACGCCCCGCCTGCGTATATATTCTCCCCCACAGCTTTAATAGCGGTATGAAGGGGTGTGTCTCCTGCGCGTTTGGATCGTGTGTTAAAACCGTCGTATGAAGATAGGAGTGCTCGAAGAGCGTTGCATTTCCCGTAACGCACGGCATAGTGGAAGGGCGTGTACGCCTCGCCCTCCTCATCAGTTTCGAGCGGCAGGAGTCTCTCATTGATGATCTCCGTAAGCTCGAGCATCACGGCGACATGTAGGCCGGGCAAGCGACATAGGTCATAGTAGGTTTTACGCGGATTCAATCGGCCGGTGCGTGCGTCTTTCTCGCTGTCGTGCGAGTGCAAGAGCCTAGGATAAGCTGAGAAATAGGTGAATATGCATGGGTGCAGAGTGCCCTCCTCTTGGCATTTCCGAGTGTGGTGACCTAGATGACGCAGGGCATAACCCAGAAGGGGCTGAAGTCGAAAATACCAGGGTGGGAACCCGCCTGGGTGAGAAGGGAATTCTTCCCCATAGGCCGCGAGAAAGACGACACAAGTGACGGATATCAGAACATGAGGGTCTGGTAGGGATTCAAAGACGACCGATGTCTTCATGTACTCTTCGGTGGTGTAATCTAGTTTTGTATGGGAAAATGAGATCACTTTTAACCGCGAAAATAGAGTATAGACGCACGGATAAACCTGAACTGATAGTCTGAGGGCTCCTGGGCTACATAGAACAGGTCCAAAGAGCCGCCAGCTATAGTCGACAGGAGTTCCTCGTCAGGCGGAACACTTCCGCCGGCGGGATGGTCCTCCGACATTTTAGACGTATCCGGGCCGTCACTCTTGCGTCCGTAAACTTGCTCAAGTGTAACAAGACCCTGACATGAAGAGAGGATGAGTCCTACCGGAATGATATCAGTTGGGTTTATCGCCAATTTGTCCATCGAGAAGGAGAGAGCGTGTTGAACCAGGGCCACAGAGAGAGGCTCTTGTGAGTGAAGAAGCCAGGTGATCACCCGATGGGCGATTGAAACGTCCCCCGCGCTCTGCCCAGCTATACGCCCCAGGGTCAAGCTGTACATGTCGTCGATTCCCGAGGGAAGGCATTGAAGCGCTTCGCGTAGGCTGTAGGGACTGCTACAACTCAAGAGGGTGTTTATCAGGAGGTGTGCCATGATGAACCTGACAAAAATGTATCCATCAACGCGGATAATTGTTGCATCAGAGTAAACTCACATTCCGCCCGACTTCTCCTGGATTTGGGTGACTAATTCCTGGATCAGCTCAGGATTATCCCGGACAATGGTCTTCAACCTGACGCTCTTCCTGAAGTGCTCCTCGATGAAAACTCTGATATCCTCCGGATGCGCTTGGACTCGAATGCGCAGAGCATTGGGAATGAGAGGCGCGTAGATGTCCAGGGGACGGGACATAATGAGGAGATTGATGCCTATAGATGGTAGTTCTTGAAACAGTTCGTCTTTCACTTCGTCATGAGCTTCGTCCACGCCGTCAAGAGCCACGAAAACTTTGGGCAGATCCCGAACAATAGCTTTGAGTGCGGGAATCATATCCTTCTTGTCCATGAAGCCAACCTTTCTGTCGGGGCCGTAAGCGTTGTAGCGAAGAGCGAGGTGAGAAAGGGCCGCCTCTTGTTTGACGGCAAGCTGAGAAAGCAGGGAGCCAAGGATCTGACGATATGAATGACGTTCATTGTACCTGAGATATACGTAAAGCACTTCGGTTCCTGGAGAGTTACCGAATAACCTCTGAAGGTGGTCGACGGAGACAGATCTATCAAAGTGAACTCAGACAAGTGTTACATTTTGAAGCCATGGGACTGACGTTAATATAGTTTTGCCAGAACCCGCTGTCCCAGAGACAGAATCAGAGAGGGCTTCAACCGAAAGGAGGACACTCACGGATACCCGTTCCCCATAGAATCTCGCCTTTTGCTTCGGTGAACCGCACGAATTCGTTTGACTCGATGAACCATGTTCCAGTCCCGTCCATGCGGTCGGACAGCGCCGCTTGTTGCTGTTGCTGGAAGGTGGGAGCATCTAGCCACCTCAGAATGTCATTAACAAACGTGGAAGTGTCTTTTGAGATTGTGTCAGAGCATGTAAACGAGGGACCAAAAGCGGACGTTTACACTGACGAGCGGTGGATGAGCCCTGGTCGTGGGCATGCGAGATATTGGTGATATGGACGTTGACCTGATCGCGTCCAACGGAAACAGCGTTGATGGCACCGACAGAGACTCCTTGGGCTTCAGGGAGAACCTGTATCCCGTGTCCTAGGTTAGAAAGAATGGACGTTAGGCGCCCATGCTTAGCTTGCGATCGAACAGGTGATATGGCTCACCCGTGCTTGCATCCGGTGATCTGGCCTGGCTGTCCGCTCTTCTCGCTTGGTTGAGACCCTGTGAACTGGAAAACCGCTTCGAAAACCACTTCATCGATCTGCAGGACGTGGAGGAGGGGACGATTCCTGCTGGTTTGTGACGGGTCACGCAGCGTCACACACGTCCGAAAATAGGCGCCTACAGCATTTGGGCTGTGCTAACCTTGAAGCACTTTCCTTCGAATGGACTTACGGGGGGGCGTTCGAAAGGCCAGTGGACATCAACGGATAAAATGTTTGGAGGCAACGTTCAAGTAGCCATTGTGACAATGCAGGCACACCGAAGAACCCATGACGAAAGAATGGTGCCTCGGCGGTCTCTCCTCCAACTGCTGTTCTGGAGTTTGCTGGTCCCGCTGTCAATTAAAATTCCATTGCGTGATGCCGAGGTCAGCAAGTTCACCAGGACAGACAGGGGAGACCCTGCGTAATCATCCAGCGTAGCGCGTATACGCTCCAGCGTATTCAGCTGGCGTGTGTTTTTGAAGGAAATAGAGCAGGTCAAGGGCGGGCTTGAAACTCGGACTGGAAGAAGCTTGAACTTGGCGCAGGACTTTAGGCTTGCTTCGAGGCTTCTACCACCCTATGTAATAGACTTGTCTGGTTCAACTTGTTTTGCTGTCCATCCTTAGCCTACAGGTTCTGGTGCGGGTTAGTGGAAAAGACAACGAACAGACTGGGACAGACGCGGCTTGAGTCTCAGGCTTGAGCGTGAAGGTCACGCTGTGTCACGCGTCGCGTCGCGTCACACAGGTCACGCTGTTCTGGCGCGAGCGTCGTTCATTAATCTTCAACCGCGTCCACATCGTCCAGGGTCCAAAGGACCGTCTATCCCCCAGATATGTATATCAAAACCCTGACAATTCAAGGGTTCAAGTCGTGTAAGTGCTTCAGCTATGTCTTTAGAGCCTATCTCACGTAGTATTCGCCGGCAG
>JANDKE010000649.1:0-21838 GCA_027627275.1 Coprinellus aureogranulatus | reverse complement strand
AGGGTCAGCCGGTCTCCTGGCGCCCATGACGGGGTTCGCCGTTGCGGACCGTTTAGGGATTTCCTTTGTCCTTAAAAGGGAATTCCGACACGAGGCTGCACGAGAGGGGAAATCTCAGTTTTCTGTTTCCGAATTTGCTGGAGGCGAATCTGGCGATATGTATTGGGTTAATCTCCCCGAGCCATTGATGGCCTTAATAATTCAGGACGACCCTGGCAGCTTCCCTTCTTATACAAAAGTTAGACTCCTTCGCGATACGCGTCAATTCCCTTTCCCTCAAAACCCCGCCTCGCCTTCTCCCCTATTCACTTTCCTTTTCTCCGTTTTTCCGTCCCCTCAGCACATTCACCGTCGTCACCTTTGACGTCGAGCCCAGGTATGTGCCCGCCGTTTGCCACGTCGACCTCGCTCACCTCGCCTTTGTCGTTAGTCGTGATCACGGTATCCTACAGCGAGAAGGATACCGTAATTCTCCCATTCTTCCAAAACCATGTCGACCAGCAACACGTCGCTCCTTGCTGGCCTCGGATGCCTTCTAGTCGCCTCTGTCGTTTACTTCCGCAAGCTTAACGCAAATGCGGGGAACAAACAGCTGCCGCCAGGGCCGAAGCCGGTTCCAGTCCTTGGGAATATCCGCGACTTTCAGGCGAAGGAGTTATGGCTACCTGCCATGAATTGGGCAAAGCAGTACGGTGAGTNTAGAACTATGGCTTTGCCGTCATGCCTTGCGCTGNGTGCAACTTTCTGTCGGGNCTATCGACTTTCCACTGCGGATCCACCCTTGGCGTTACCGCCTNCCGCAGTNAGGAAGGCCTTCATANACCCGCCTGGTGGNCATCGAANGTTCANCCCAACCTTCNCCTTTGCTCGTATGACCCTCCGTGAGGCAGCGTAATTGATACAATCGCTCTTCTAGGCGAGCTCGTCTATCTGCACATATTCAGTCAAGGAATNATCTTCGTCAACACTCCNGAAGCGGCCTCAGATCTGCTAGAGAAGCGAGGNTCNATCTACGCGGACAAGCCCCAGTTCACNATGGTTTGCGATTTGTGAGTTNTNTCCTCNCGAGTCCCNCTCATANNTTNTCTGATCGNGCCNTNNCCNTCCNNCAGGTGCAACTGCAAAAACATGGTATACNGGGTTGCNTTNNNTTCANCANNNTNTNNCTGACAGTTACGCGNCCAGGTNGCTTTTACNCCTTACGGAGAACAGTCAAAGCGCCAACGTCGCCTAATGCATAAAGCATTTGGCCTTCCCCCGTATCCCCGACTACTACCCGCTCATGAAGAACGCNACCTCTACATTCTTAAGCCACCTCGTCGCCTCACCTGCCGATTATCTCGCACATGTACGGCGATATGGGGGTTCATTGACTTTGGACGTCGTCTATGGTTACGAAGTCACGTCTAACGACGATAGTTTCTTGACCATGGCTGAGGATGCCGTCGGCGTTCTCGCGAACGAAATTGCCAGTGCAGGCGGTGTCTGGCTCGTGGATCTCCTTCCTTGGCTTCAGCACATTCCTAGATGGGCAGAAGGATTTCCCGGCATGAGCTTCAAGCGGAAGGCAAGGGGCTGGAAGAAGCAGATGGAAGAGTTCGTCGACAGACCCTTCGAATACGTCAAGAACAGCATTGTGAGTTTGATTCTAAGCCCCAGTGGTACAGGAATTTAAACTAATACGGCTGCGTCCGATCCAGAAATCTGGCACGACTAAACATTCGTTCTGTTCCACCCTCATGGAGGACGAAGACTTCGTCAATTCCTCTGAGAACTTCGAATTCGATCTGAAATGGACAGCGAACTCAATGTACTCCGCGAGCATCGACACGGTAAGCAGCTCTTGCATTATAATCTTCACCTTGAGTTGAATCAGAACGATTTTATTGTGACGCAGACTATCACCACCGTGTCGCACTTCCTCCTCGCTATGATGGATCACCCCGAGGTGTTGAGGAAAGCTCAGGAGGAAATTGACGCGGTTGTCGGACAAGACAGGCTACCTACCTTCGAGGACCGAGCATCACTTCCCTATGGTACGTTTTCGTACGAGCTATTGCCGGGACTAAACTTATCCCACCATAGTCGATGCCATTCTTGAGGAAACGTGGCGATGGGGAGTGCCTGTGCCTCTCAGTAAGTCATCTCAAACGTGGTTCTTTCACGCGCTAACCCACACGCCTAACCAGACTTGCCGCATCGCGTAATGGAGGACGATATCTACAAGGGTCAATTCATCCCCAAGGGTTCCTTGATCTTCGGAAACATCTGGTGCGTTTTTTAGTACGGCGCTTGCCAGCTAAATATTTCTATCTGGGTAGTTCCGAGCGCTGACGTTGTGTTCGGAACGTTAGGGCGATGTGCCGCAATGAGCGCTTGTATCCCGACGCCGACACCTTCAACCCTGATCGCTTCATGGAGGAGGTTGATGACGAGACGAGGAGAAAGCGGGATCCCAGGAACTTCGTCTTCGGGTTTGGACGAAGGTCAGTTCTTGATTCGATGTCCGCGAAGTAATGCTGAGCTGACCTTTGTGGACAACCAGGCAATGTCCCAGGGGAACAAAGCTCGTTGATTCTTCGCTGTGGCTGCTGATCGCTAGCATGCTCGCCACCCTCGATATCAGCAAACCGGTAGACGAAGCGGGCAACGTCATCGANNNTAAAGTTGTCTTCGAAAACCCCATCTTCAGGTGCGTGGCGTCTCGTCTCCACTTGAACCCCCAACNCTGACCTGATGCTCAGAACACCCAACCCCTTCGGCTGNAANATGAAGCCTCGGTCTGAGAGAGCCCTCAANCTCATCCGACAGATCAACCTNTGANCATNACATCGTNCGNNGAATGGAACAGGCACGCGTGAGGTGCATAANGCGCTTTGNCNGNTGANTAGTNNCCCCTCGCACCATACGNCGTGCACACCCTCATNCNTCAAATGTCACCGACTCGCNTACTANCNTCTTCACCGAGGACTNACCCTCCCTCCTGNACCCACTACGGGGATNTNACTNNTANCTGCTTGATTCTGTATAGGCTGGNTTCCACCATTGGACNCTTNTGTCCGTCCGCTCATTATACCCGCGTTTCTTTCTCTNACCTCTAACCTCGCTTCACACANCTCGGCGCTTCCNGTTTTCCTATCCCTNGCTATCGTCGCATTCATCCGGACTCTACTTCGTTTCTGCAATATGGTTCATCCTNCTCATACACATCTAGCCTTTCGGTCGTCACNTGGAACACGAGTACTGCATTATAGCTTGATTAGTCTACATGTCGATTAGTAGCTCGCACACCAAATGAGCTTTTCGAAGACACGCTACATCCNCTGGATTATTTCACTGGCTTCGACTCCAANGTATATTGCGCAGCACGGAGTGCGTCCCTCGGGGAGACATCGATTATGGATTCGCGATGTCCATTTTTGTANGCTTTGTGGCGNGCTCTGTCGACCTGCTCTTGGTGAAATGAATATCGAGGNTNGACATACCGTACGTAACCCTGTCAGACAGTTAAGCCTANCGGAGNGNCNCNAAGTGGCAGTGGTGCTGTGACATATGAGATGAACTATAGCCAGATTAAGTATGTCGAGTTGGGTGGTCATGAGGGGAGTGGAGATGCAGTGAATGGGGCGAGGGCGGCTGGGATTCGATGGAGATGGCTGAATTTGTGGGGGTGGAAGAAGGGAGGAATCAAAACAGGCGGAGGCTGCATAGCGCGATAGAGAGACTGAAGTGGGTTTGGAAGATAAGGACTCAGAAGCACGATAAATATCGCCCGTGAGGAGGTTACGCTGAGCCGCGCTTCCTTCATGTGTTCATTCCGACAACAGTGGGGATGTTCATCCAGAGTACTCCGAAAGCGCGGATGAGCGGCCACACCGACCCATGGAACGCAGACTTCGAGTACGAAGCGAGCTGCGACGGGTGTAGGCCAGTTTGCCTGAAAGGCAGCGAAGCCCGCCGGGGTGAGATAGCTGGACGCCTTCTAGCCAGCTGTTCTTGACTGCCGGTGATCGTGGAGGCCTAAAACAGTGATATTGGCGAAACTCTTTCTAGCTTCCCTCTTAAGACTGAGCAGGAGTTACTCGGTTACGACTGAGCGCCGGAGGAGGGTAGAGTGGATTAGATAGACGGCGAGAAGGCGCTAGAAGGCCCCGGTTTTCATACATCCGTAACTTGATAGAAGTTCCCTCCAAGAAAAAATGAGCGCCCAAGGATAAGGGAATGTAGCACGACACAAGCGTTTCTCCGCTCTACGCCCTGTGAGATAGGATGGAACCCAGGTATGCCGTAGTGTAGACAGAGAAACCCATGCCCTTGTCCCGGTGGTACCAGGAAGTTTTCTTGTAAGTATATGTGGAAGAACAATCCTTCCGCTGTGTGAGAGGTATATTGTACTAGAAGCTTTGGAAGGTCTTCGTTTGTGGACAGCTGGTGAGTCGCCAGAAGTCTCAGAATTTTCGAAGCGTCAGCAGTGTCTTCGGCTCGGAATTAACGCAAGAACTGCGCTCGTCGGGAATGCCCACAATAGGGTCGGGCATATTGCAGCTATAACTTCATGGCACCGTAGAAGGGCAGGCTCTTCAGGTCGAGCGGTAACACCCATGCCTGCAAGTAGGATTTGGGGGTAGTGCGATGGCGCTAGAACGCTGCTAGTTTGGAAGACTTGCACCATGCCCGCTCCCAAGTGTCGTACGCACCAAATTCAATAGGCGCCGTGACGAGGTGTTTCATACCGTGTGGGATATCAGTACTTGAAGGCACCGGGGATCGCTATCAATTCGAGGAAACGGGGTACCATCTGCAAGCCCACTGCCCAGGGTAATGCGGACTGGAACACTGAGATCATATCCCATGGGCGCAAGAACTGAAGAGCAAGAGTTTCCACGCCGTGTGAGCTGGGGGGCGATTGTCGGAGAAATTGGGCTTGAACAGCTCGATGGTGCTTTCAGGTAGGGGTGGCAGAACAGAGGCCATGGCCTAATCCAGGGTTTGCAGGTCTCGTAGTGAGTCCCCAGACAGATTTGGCTTCCTCAAAGCTGACGACTTGCGATGACGCGTGGTCTAGACCCAAGGCACAGGGTACGACGCGTTAATGAACACAAAATGAACGACCTCGCGGTCTGTAAGGCCGGCCGTTGGGAAAGGGTGTCATGGGCGACGGTATGCGAAAAATAGCCAAGCCAGAGGTGTTTTACTTACGTGGCAATGTTTCTGATCTTCCAGATAGTATGGTCACAACCTGTTATGTCGTTAGTATGGTTGTTATCTGTGGCACGCTCAATTTTGCGTCCGAGATCACTCACGGCGCGTTCGGCTGGGTGAGACCCCCGAACACCCTCTTCTCTGTGATGCCGTTTAGCGCCGTGAGAAGGCACGTGCTAGCTCAGAATATTGGGCGGGCCCGTGCCCCCAGCAGCCAGTTAAGAGCTCGCGACGCGTAGTAGCCGCTTTTCGAATCTGGATTTTTGAAGTCTTTACTACCTTTTGAAAGTAATTTATGTGTATAATCTGCGCAATTGCCAAGGTGAGAAACTGCCCCTGAGAGCCAGGAGTCGGACGACGGTGTTGCAACAGTGTTTGCTCTGCACCTCGCCCGGCATACTTAACGACAACGGTGCGCCCGTTCTGGCGGCCATGGCCAAAATCGACTGACTACAACCCACTTTAGAGAATACTTTGACTATCCTACGTAGCCTACTACACTTTGTAGCTCTATTGGAGGAGGGACACTCCAAATAGCTAAAATATTGAACACCCCTTTGCGCCACACCCTACTTGGTTCCGGACTCGCCTAAGCGTTATTCAGGCGCCGGTGCGGGCGACGGTGCATTTTCAACCGAAACGGGCTTTCTTCGGAGGGCCGTGCGTGCACTAATACATTTTCCACTTGTACAGGAATTTCTTCGAAGCCTCGTTGGCTTGGAGGGTTACTCACACCATAAGTGGCACTCGGTGGGTACGGATGCTAATGACATTCGCACTCGCATTCGGCTATGGTTTGATACAATTTTAAGCCCAAAATTGACCCATGTAGGTAATTGTTGAAGGCTATTATGAGCGCGAGGGAGGTTGGACGACAGCGTGAGCTCATTAGGGCCTTATTTAGACGCCTGTGCGAGTGTGCGTACTGTTTTCACTCGCCTAGGCTCCTTTTTCACTTGCCATGGTCTTTGTCTAGCATTTCTACAAGTGCTAGTGCAGTTTCCCCTCGCCTAGGTTCTCGACAGATGCACGTGCAAATGCGAATACCTTCTGGGTCTTTGTCATACACCTCTGCGAGTACAAGTTCCCTGTGCGCCCGCCTAGACGTTCGGAGGATAGCTGTGGCACGAGCTTTTGGGTGAGTCATGGTGTCGCAATCTCGTATCGCCTATCGCTATTTTCACCAAATAGAAATCTATGTAAATGTGTTGCCTTGACCTTTGTGAATACATTTTTCGGAGACGACGCCCTGACCCGCTTTCAATATGTTTCCCGAAACAACTTGTATAACTTTACAGATCTGCGAACACCGAACCAATCGGAAGCCGTCCTCGCTTCCTGGTTTGGATGGTGTGATGTTCAAATGCCAGCATTGAAGGAGGAGTTTTGAGCCTTCAAAGGCAATTCGAGGGCAGACACAGATAATTGAGCAATATCCTATTCGGCAGGACCCATACATTTAATAAGCTACCCCACCCACGCGTTTGAAGTCCCTGGTCTCAAGTTGACGCGTACGACAAGAGCACCACAGCCTGCGTTTGCGTCATCCAAACGAGTGGAATACCCTAGAGTCATTTAGTTGAACCTTGATATGTTGAACATACTGAACGAATAGCGGGGCTTCCGTGGAATATGGTACCGTGGCGGAGACATTTACAGTGCTGTTCCAGTGTTCAAACGTTCGAAGCGAGGCGGACGTGGTGCTATTATAACTCGTTTGAATGAGGACCCACAACAATAAAGGATCGGGCCTGAGCCTGACTCCCGTTTAAATAGGCAGGACAGGGTTGGGACAGGGTAATCTTGAATTATTACAGGTCTAGAAGTGTAAAATGTCGTTTTCGAGTACAAAATATCGTAGAGCCATAGATTGAGCAGAGCCTTGCAGGCGATTACGACTCGGACTCATGTTTCCGCTGAGTGCATCGATTTCGGGGTTAGCTTGAACCTACTGTGACCAATTAACAAGTGTCACCACAGATCTCATCACAGTGCACGCGTACCAGCTGTATCACTCTCGATCCGGCGAAACTTGTGCTTATTCGCAAGTACCCGATCACGACGAGAGTTAGTGCAGGCTTAGCATTGCGAGTACAAGCGCATCGGAAAATGGTGACAGCATTGATTAGGTCGTTGAGGGTTCTTGCGCTTCCTTCTCTGACTCCTTGAATGCTTGTCCACGCGATCCGAGTTGCAACGACATACATACCCCGAGCGACTTATTTTTTGCGTGAGCATCAAGGTTCAAGCCGACCTTGCCCAGAGTGTACTGCTTGGACCGGCGTGTATGTCCTATAGCGTGGGCGCTTGAAGCGTCAAACAATTAGTACTCGAGACCCATCCGAGTCAGCCTTGGCGTGGACCCCGACCCAGATGTTTCGTGATATCAGCGCCCCATACTGTGACACCTTTGCGCCCTCTCGTCTGTAGACCTTCTTTGGCGATCGCCGAGCAGGCCTGCACACTGCAAAAACTGGTTAAGTGAGAGCGAGCATGAATTGAAGCTCAAATGATAGAATGCATTGCCCCAGGCGTAAATGTATCATAGGAATAACCGCAATAGATACATGTTCTCACTATACTTTGATGCCCTCTAGATAATGGAGTTGCATAACTTGAAGTGCTCACAATCTGCGATGGTCAGTACCACCAGCGCAAGAGCGAGGCGAGATAGGGGCGTTGACACTATTTTTGGTAGGTCCGCGGTACCTTTGCGGGCGTATTAATAATCCGCGTCGAGTTTCTCTCACCAGTGCACGAACGAAACGACGATCCCCACAACCTCCTACAGCTATTATCAGCTACTACCAGGGGACAGTAGCATAGACTCAGAATCTCAAGTGACTGACAAGCACAACCAATCTCATGGTGCTACCCGCTCAGGGTATGGTCTGTCCGTACTTCCCCGCGCCAAGCGTACCCACGCTGAGGTAATTTCTAATTCTTTCAAAGTGCAGTTTCGGGGTCTTGATGTGTGCCGGCGCGGCGAACGCATCTATCACGGCGATTTTTGAGCGTGCCACAGATAACAACCATACGTTAGTGTAGCAGATTTGGACTTACGGAACACTGATTCTTGAGATGTTCGTCGCGTGGGGTGGGTGCAGTGTCCGAAAAATGACCAGATGGCCTGGCGGCATACGCCGGCAATTCCAGTCGGAGCGTAAAATGGGTGGGTCATGGCTTGCGGCAATCGAAAATGCCTTGCGCGCTTCTCTTCGTTTGACCACAACCTCGATAGGCACTGTACCAGTGCTTGCTTGAAAAGTCCTTGATAAGGTATAGATAACGTATCTCTGTGTACAGTGGGCGTACTCTGTGAAAGTTGCGATGAAAGCACCCCAAATCCAGAACATCTTCGCTGTTGGAGTGTATGAAAAGATATCCACGACCATATTGTCCCATGCCAACGGGATTTATCACCCCTTCATCCGTCATATCTCGCGCCAACAGTTCCGTAAGTGGCCATATCACCTTCGAGGGGGACATTGACGAGGAATCCAATATCATTCGATGGGCCACAGTGGCCACTCTTATCTTGTGTGCATTGAATAGGTGCTGTACATGGCGTCGTCGCCACCGTCAGGTGCCTTCCTACCAGCAATTGCACCCCATGCAATCCATCCCAAGGACCAGCAGTTAAAGCGGCGCGGCGAACTTGACCGAGCGATTACAGGTATGTACGACTACATCGGAGTATTTAAGTTTAGCTATTATCGGCAGTGGCTCGGAAAGGATGATGATTCCATAACGCGGACGTTTCGTGGTGGATGCCCCATCTCGCATTCAATTAGCCGGCAGCCCAGAAGTTTTGCCTTCCTTGTGAATTGGAAGGATCTGGGATGTCCNTTGCAGGGATCTGAGAAGGCGCCGCGGCATCGAAATCCAGGGTATATGACCTTCCACTCGGATCCCGGTTTGCTTGGTTTACGNCTCCCTCCCCNTTCAGCCGTCTCACACTCATTGGCTTCATTCACTGCACGCNTCTCTCNTTNTTANTTTTNACGCAATTCTCTTCNTTGACTAGCAGCCCNACATGTCGCTGCCACCCGGACTNGCCATGCCCATGAAGTTCGATNATAACCTCGGCGCNTTGCTACTGGGAGGGATGTTCGCGATGGCGTAGGTAGCCCTTAGCTCANGCNGCCGGACTTCACTGANATATACTCAGGTTGTGGGGTATNACTTGCGTTCAGACGTACACATACTTCACCCGACCGAAAAAGGATCGNGCCATCGTCCAGGCCTTGGTACGTTGNCTGTGTTACTCNCCCCTTGCCAGAAGCGCCGTGTTTAACACTTCCGGTTTTCAGATNGGCTTCCTATGGTGAACGGGTACAATAAGGGACTCAAGCGCTGGAGGCTGACAACNCTCTGTAGGGCACTCGACACATTCGATTCGGCATTGAACATTCACTTNATCTANCATTATACGGTNTCGAATTTCATGAANCCNCTCGCGCTCATGATNCCTATCTGGTAGGATTGGCCATACCCCGGTCTATAACGTGTCTGACCACTTTACAGGAGTGTGATAGTACGTTNANCCCCTCTACAATAGCCATCCGCTGGTTTAAACGCGTCTCAAAGATCCATGTCTTCGTCACCGTAAGTCTCGAGCGACGCCNCTTTTCATCCACTGAGCCNAATCTGTGCCTAGGCTTTCTCCAACTTCGCAATCCGCACCATGTTCGCTCAGAGGATTTACAGACGTGCGTGCTTGGTCCACGCTCCCCGATGGCCTATCCGATTGACACGCTCCCGTCTGTAGTCAGCAAGGGCAGCGTNATACTGACGGGATTCATAGTAAGCAGTGCTTCCNTCCTCCACCTACTTCTTGGTCTGACGTCGGCGTTCGACAGATGTTNATATCGCTCGGGGACCTAGGTAGCCCGCCATCNTCTCAATATGCGAAAGTTGAGCTGACGGACCCCGTTCTTTTCAATAATAGTCACTGGAATAAGTGAGCTTTCTTCCTCATCGTTCATGCTACGCGCGCTGACATGAAGCACCAGTCATCACTGCCAAAGCGTTCAAGCTNGAGACATATCTCGAGCTCGACACGCTCTCGGTAAGCCGTCTATACATGGCTCCCAAGTGCCGACGCTGAAGGTACGGACAGACGCTGATGTATATAACATTTGCCTTCGGTACCGGNAGCGATCTTTGNGTCGCCGTTGCCCTCTGCTGGTTGCTCCGNCGGTCCAGGACCGGATTCAAGAAGTGAGTTACCAGTGTTCCACAGGAAGCTCTGTGTTCATATCTCTCAGGACGGACTCCATGATCCGGTCTCTGGTCACGTACACTGTCAACACGGGTCTCATCGTCGCGTGAGTGTTCCTCAGAGTGCAATTGACATGCAGGGACTCAACAGCTTTTCAGAATCGATGCTGCCATCGGAATGATCACGTATATCGTCATGCCCANTAACTTCATCTTCCTGGGTGCGTAGATNTCCCTCCAGTTGCTGCCTACGTCCTGACCGTGGTTATCTAGGCTTCTACTTGCTTCTGAGCAAACGTACAGTCNCTTCGCTTGTCACCACCCCTGCAGTTNTGCTGACTTCCGTGCTCCAGTATACCTCAATTCNTACCTCGCCACGTACGTCGTTTCNCTNTCCACCAAGATNTNCTCCTGATCGACCCTCTCTAGGATGAACGCGAGACAAGATATGAGAGAAAAGATGAAGGAGCCGGTCTCCATCAACCTATCTGACATGTCTCAGAGCTTCAACAGACGATANGATATCGAATCCGACCCATCGTCACTTACAGAGAAGGTGCGCCTATTCCGACCGCACGTTTCAATAGCCAGCGCTCAAATGGCGCTCATATTCAGATTTCTGCGCCGGGCACCAACACCACCGGTGTCGCAGTCTCCATCCAGACCTTGGTGTCCAAGCACGAAGACGGAGCACGGTCATACGACCAAACAACAACATATGATACAGGACGGGGGTCTGCTTTCTGAGTTGAAGGGAGCCCAGGTAGGTTCGCTTTTTCTTCGCCAGTGCGCGTTCCTTGAATAACCGGACTGTGTCCTGGTTTCAAGTTATAGAGTTCTGCGAGCTAGATGTTCTCAGCCGGTCAAAATTGTACATTATACGTCGCGTTTGTAGTGGTGTCACTTCATGCATTCTTTCCACCATTGCTCNCTTCCCCAATGCCCTCAGCCCAAGGTAGGTCTGGTGACCATTTCGGCTTTCAAGGTGGGCTGGCATGTGTTCGTGGAATGAAGTTTGCCCGTACTTATGCTCCCTACAACGTGCCTAGTCCAAGGCAACTCGGCGAGCATTTCCACCTTCTCGTCGGAGCATCAGGGAAAACTCGGCCATTCCAAGGAGATTGTGTCATGGTTCTGGATTCTAGTGGGAGCCTTTATCATTGATACCTGCATAGCATTAGGCGCAAATATTCCTTCTGTCAGTCGTTATTGCCTCGTTGCCTCAGCACCGTTGCGTACCTTTTTCGTCTTTCCGCTCGACAGGCAGCTCAATATACCGGCCTGCGATCATCCCCACCCTCACCATACCCTTTACCTCTAACTACGCTCGCAGCATTTGAGAGCGAGCCCAGTATGCTCTCGTTGCTCCGCATGGCCTCAAAAGGCCTTCCGCCCCTATTGATTTCGCTCCTCCTCCCGTACGCCCTAGCCCTCCCACGCGATAGCAGCGCCGATCGACCAGCACCCTCCCAACGCTCCTTAACGTCGTGCGCGTTTGAGCTCGCGGGACGCTCCTTTGATCTCTGCCCACTGCTCGACCATGAAGTCTATGCTGAGGAACAGAGGCCTTTTGCGGGGCAGGCGTTATCATCGTCGACGGTATCATCGCCATCAGCGCCGGCAGCAATGCGGGGGGGTGGGGAAATCGATGCGGGGCTTGGTCAAGGTCGACGAGGAGCCTGGCTTACTTTGCGGGCTGGGGACTTGCAGTATAGGACGACGAAGGGACGGAAACGACCGTGTACATGTCTGTGGGATGGTGCGTGCCTTTTCGATGTGCCTTTGGCTTGTTCAATGGTTACTGATACGGCGACATCATCACACAGATGAGCGCAAAGCTCTCGACCTGCTTTATGTTCCTCGAAACAAAGATCGCCCCTCGTCTACGATATCCTTTGTCTGCGACGCCTCTATCTCTGGCACAGATTCGCTCACGTATACGATAAATACTGGAGGGGGATATGCTTTCCTCTGGAGAACCCGACATGCATGCCCTTTAGTCGCAGAAGATAAGGCGATGGGTAGCTCAGGCGTACGGATAGCTGAAGATTCTCCTAACGACGACGATGCTGGCACGCACCCGGAAGGGGACTCTGACCTTCTCAGACCCAACAAGCCGAGTTGGAAGTCTTCGAGGAAGTGGATAGCTGGTTTCCTCGCGGTGTTCGCGTGAGTTCCTTTGTCTGTCGATTCTCTCTGCTCTTCTGACCACTTTGGTCCTACATCCAGGTTTGCGGTCACCTTCTCACTAGTCCTCGCCTCATCTCCGCGAGCGCGGTACTTCGTCTTGCAGAAATGTCACTCCATGCTGGCAGCGATGTTTTACGCAGGGCAAAAGTGGTAGAAGCGCTCGGTCCCTTGAAAAGCGCAATTTCTTCATACGTCCCTGCGTCGCTACACCTTCCCTTCACCTTCCGACAAGGGGACAGTCGGTTGGTGCAATGGGCGGAGGAAGATATGGGGTTGCAGGAAGACTTCGTCAACGGGTCCGGGGCGTATGAGTCTCAATTGGATGGAGAGGAATGGAATGGGAGCAACTTGGATGAATATATCCCATTGAATATCAGTCCTAAGTTTGGGAGGAAGTTGAGGACGTACGGGTCGACACCCTTGCGGGAGACGATCTCGGAGTATGGACGGCGATGATGGGTTTGTGTTGGGTGGAAGGGCTCCTGTGATGACCTCTTAATGACACTGTTTCCAACTCCTCTTTCCTTTCTCTTATACCTGTACAGTATCTAGTGACTCAAATAAGTCGTGTATCAATAGTATGCAGTCCTATACCCGCTCACCGTCGTGTCGGCTCCTCCGCTTGCTTGCTTTCAGCAAATTTGCTTCTGACCCTCGCATCCAGATACAGTATGCGGTCGGGAGTCCACTCGTCGTACTCGGAACACACAACAATACTTTGCAATTTTTCCATTGGGTGGCAGAGGGGAATAGAAGGCCATATTGGGACCCACAACCAGCAACGCTCATGATCGTCAAAGCGTCAACTGTTGATCCGCCGAAGCGGGGGTGAAGGCGGTCTAGCGCCCATCGCCTCGGAAGCGGATGCGTCGGCGACGTCACCACATCGGAAATGAAGAGCTTCTTGCAGCTTTCGAAGGTGGGATGGACAGCTGTATATTTTACATCTTGGCACAATCAATCGTTTCCAAATTCCTGACTTGCAGCTGCATTCGGTCTTTCAGCTGATGTTCACTATCTGTGTACAACTCCAACAGCAGCTCTACTTCCGTTGACCTGTGTTCCAGATATCAGCGTCATATACAGTGTGCGGTAGGAAGCCTGAGGAAGCATCTACATACCTCCTTCTTATACCTTCTATGCTGTGCCATCTGCAGGGCAGCGACCAGCACAGACGAAAAGAACGCACAGATACTCGTTGCGAGCTCAACAACCACCCACTCTCGGGATGGGCTTGGGGACGGCCATCTCAGCTTGCGAGTGAGGAACGAAAGGATGATCATGACCGTTGCTGCCCACCCCACTGCAAGGACAACACCCCATACTCTGGCGCCCAACAAGGAAGAGTGGGGTCTGGCGAGGGGGTGTATTGCTTTCGCGCAGACGAGAACCAACACAAAGGAGAAGAATATTGAATTGAGGCCTGTTATTGCGCCGATATACGAGGACGTCCGCCAGAAGGAGGCGTAGCCGCTGAGGACGGTGTAGGTGATGCTGAGGAGGAGGTAAGAGGCGTAGGAGAGGGTAAGCGGAAGCTTGAGAGGGACGCCCGTTGTCCCCGGCATCGTTGAGTGGTGGAGGATCGGAAGCTCCAGTATCTTCTCGGAGTCCAGCGACGTTCGGTTAGCTGCANCCGGTGAGGGAGGTTTGGGTGTTGCGGAAGGAGACATTGCAGAGATGGGGCGAAAGAGGGGGATGTCGTGAACCTATATGGACTTTCAAATGGCGTTACATCAAAGCGCCCATCGGGCCAAGTTTGTCATGGTGGGCGCTTGGATCGCCGTACGGCACGCCAATANGTCCACATGCATCGGGCATTGACGGTGCATTTTNGATGAAACGACGTGCCTGTCTAGGTCAGGATAACGTTATAGCTTGGGGTGAGACGAACAGAAAATGCCAANGACGAGACACGGATGGAGGGTGCATATTCGTCAGGAAGCACCTCCGGTTCCATGCATGGCCCCGTTTGGCGCTCAACGTAGAATCCATAGCGCTAATTCGGAACGAGAATCTGGGTGTTCGGGAGAATAGTCAGTCCCATGGTCGGAGCAANTCTCTTCCTGTGATACTCCATGCCCATCGGGAGCACGAAGTGAGCGAATACGGGGAGAGTGCTAGCTTCTCTGAGGCCTAAAGTAGATAAAAGATGCGATGCGTTCAGTATTAGAGTGATTACACTGCAAGAGAACACGCCAATGTTAGTATGGAAGGTGGCTGCGAGAGGCTGGCCGGGGACGTACTCTCGTTGATAGTCTGCGGCCAACAGCCTACACCACAGCAACGTTTATTGAGAGAACAGCACTTAAATCCAGTAGACACACGTACACTTCCAACACAATCTCTGGCGGTATCCGCTCCTGCATCTCCTGCACCGGAATGTCCTCTTTCGGCCCAACGTTCTGATAATGCGCTTTGAAACACATATACTCGACGAGTTTCTCCGTGACGATCCCTCTTAACCCCATACCCTCATCTATTTAGCTCTACTTTGCCTTCTGATAACAGAATAAGCTNACCTCTCGTTGATATTGCACACTTTNGTCTGTGCTTCGGCGTATCCTCCTGATNTCCNGTCAATTCAGCATTAGTGAACCGCATTTGAAGCTCGGGGAAGGTACGCACCGTTCGGGTCCAACATGTTCCTCATGGTTCCACTAGTTTGAGCTACCTTCCTCCGTACGAGGTATGAGAACCCNTCGTTNCTCTCCAGTCTCACCCAGTCATTGTCNGATGACGATTCATTGCCATTNTGCGTGGTTGNGGTCTATCCTCCAGCAATTAGTGCCNGTAGAACGTAGAGAAGCAACTCTCGTACTTGCATTTCAACGTCGGCGTCCATGCTGAGCTATNACTCGTGGNNTTTTTTNGCGGTGCTTTGNNGGGGAGAGGAATATGGACGGTNGTGTCCAAGACGCGTCGACGCGTTTGCGGCTTGTGACACCACTGGCGGGNACCTTCCCACGCTCTAATTACTGGGNGTGTACAAGATAGGGGCATCNCGCTGCTCTGACTTGTCGCCGGGCTGTAGGAGTTTGAGATGGNCNGTCAANACAGTAGTACAANGTGATAAGGCAGATTCCAAGGCATTCAAAGCTACAGAGCGTTTATAAAAGACAGAAACGAAGAATATAAAGGAATTGTCCGTCCACCCATGCCCTACGTCGTACCGTGCCTCTTTAGCGCCGACGGTCTCGANCCNGGACCCAACGTCCTCCCCATCGCCAACCTNTCAGCCACNTTTTCAACAAGCATATCCTCNTCCTCNGCTTCNTCCCTCTCNTCCTGNAGCGTTCGCCTTATAAGCGTATCCATACCCGCCATATCGTGNTCTCGTCCTCCCAGNCGCATACTNGGCGCAGGGAANATCGCNGAACGGGGCTCNAATTCTGGGAGACGTTCGTTNGCGATATCGGATTTTCGGCTGTCGAATGNATGAGGTGTGAGTAGANANTGTGATGAAGGGGGAAGGGCGGGGACTTACGCATCCTCGGAACGACTTGATGACGCCTTTCTGCGCGTGTGCGCCGCCGACAGCCAATTGCCCGGGTAGCGCCGCTGCGTTGGGGTCGGTGGGTACCACGAGTTCCGTGGCGCTCTCGGCTTCCTCACTATTCATCATCTGTGTCAGATGCCTATTCGTCTCGGATGGAGGAAGGCACGTACCGAAGCAAAGTGAACACTCTTTGCATCCTGCCGACGGCACGAATCTTGTTCTTGATCTGTTCCCTCCTTAGTCGGATCTGTTCAGCTGCATGCTCCTCTCTTGACTCTTCATCTGATTCAGTGTCCAACTCTTCTTCTGAACATACGCTCAGTACTGCTAGGAGCATATCGGTAACTGTATATATGATGTTCTGCTAAGTCGTCTGTGGGTGACAAAGAAGGAGGAAGCGTACTTTTTGCACCAACGAACGGCAAACTCCAAGTGAACGCGTCCATGAAGTTTGGCAGCCAGTACGGGTGTGGGTTGGAGTTGTACTGCCTAATCGTGATGTTCTTGTTCGCATACTTCAACACGGCCCCCCGATTCTTGTACACATCCAGATAGTTCGGCGCCGAGAAGATCGTGATAACAGATGGGAAGTTCTTCTTGGGGGTCTTGCGGTGCATCGTGTACCCAGCGTCTTGCGCTTCATGTCCGCGTATCACGGAGAGAAGTTGGTTGCGCTCGAGGAATTGNCATACTGCGTTGTATCTGAGGGATTTCCTCAGTATCGAAGGGCTTAGGGAAAGGGAATGGTGCATACGTGTAGAAGTATGAGCAACCTCTCGTTGCGTTTGGGAGGAAGGAGACGCCAGGTGGAACACTGCCGTTCTGCGTCTGCTCTGTTTCGTGACCGTAGTTCGTGATGGGGTCCGCCCACAGGAGGTCACACAAGAGGCCAGCAGATCCGGGCTCTTGGAATCGGTTCATCTGNATATGTTTCAGNACTACAGCGCAAGCAANAGCCCCATANGTCTTACGTTTTGGAGATCCTGGAGAGTAATGAGGTTCGGCGAGATGCCNCCATGGACGCANAAGAAGCGGTGATCGACAAGCGCAGCGACTGGTAGTGCACAGAACGACTGAATGCACGCTTCGTACACCTTCTCGGTGTACTTATGCAGGCATTCTTTCTTGAACGTGAAGTACTCCGTCAGATGCCGGCACTCGTGGTTGCCCCGTAGGAGGAATATCCGTGATGGGGTCCAGATCTTGAGAGAGTAGAGGTAGAGGAGGCACTGGAGCGGGTGTNAGCGTCCAGACAGCCAAGAAGGAGTGAAACACGCACNTCGATACCAAAGTCTCCCCGATCAACGTAGTCTCCGAGGAAGAGATAGGTGTTATCGGCCATCGACCCTCCCACCTCAAGGAGCTTCATAAGGTCGTACTGCAGACGTTCAATGATAAGGATCGCCGTCTCCCTTAGCACCAGGCACATTGACGCACATATTGGCCATGGATATCACCGCACACTGGACANTGCNATGAGTACNGGNGCGANATAGAATGAGGGAGACGCACCAGTCACCGGACTCTTCACTTCTACCATATTGGGCTCCTTAGCGAGTAACCGCGTCGCTCGGTTGATGATGTACAANGCCTGTTCCTCCTCTAACCTACCCTCTTTGAAGAAGTGGTCTTTCANGTATGCATGATTGGGTTTACGGTCTCCCAGGGGATCTACAGCGAAGAACTGTTCTTCTGTGGGTTTCTGTGTCGCTGGTGGCGGGACCTATCCATTGAATCCATGAAAAGGTTTCGAAGATTTAGCGGTGGTGGTATCGAGTGAGTTGGGTATGATGTGAGACGGATGTTCGGGACACGGATAGCGAATCGTAGAGATTGAGCTAGGCNANCACATNGAANGGATACGTGTACATACACTAGGGACCTTCCTATCGTTCAGATTGCCCGCGTACTTCTGCAGTGGGTCCGATGGTGGAAGCGCCGTGGGCTTCGCAGTGCTCACTGCTGGTCGTACTGACATCTTGCGTTTGCCTTTTGGTTGTTACTCCTACAANCACNTGGGTATCCTNAANCNCTATCTGCNCTTCTTGGTATCTTNAAGCTTGTTNAAGCCTTTGTCGTCTGACTGTCGATTATCCGTTCGTCCGTTCGTTCTGGTCGTAAAGTCTCAAATCTTNGAGGTGATCGTGCGATGGCGTTNCGGTAGGTGGAGGTGGTGGTCAGAGTAAGAGGTAAGAATCAACAGCACTGGTTCGAACCCTGGCCACTAATAGGACAGAGTTTTGGGAGAGTACAAAGCGGATTGATGCACGGGCGCTGCCTCTCTCTCNGGCGGTCGCTGTTTGGCCCTGTTAGCGGCGTTAGCGCCCGCCAAGAACGCAGTATACCCTTGACCCTCGACCCTACACTTGAACAGCTCGACNGCTTCGGGCGCGTGGCTCATGCTNGGNGGCAGTGGTGTTGAGGACACAAAGGTANGTGAAGGAAGTGGGAAGAAACAGGAATTCATATGTAGTGTTTACAGCTTTNACAAACGGCTTCAAGGCTGTGCGCCGAGCCAGACAGGATAAGGTTTAGCCAGGGACCAGGTTTAGNACACGTTCAACTGAATCTAGGGTCAGGNACGAATCAGGCTGNCAGGNANTNAATCGTAGAAAACCAGGGTCCTGAGCTCGATAGACTCCCTNCGAGGAGCATCGGCAGGAGTAGTCGGGTCCTGGAAGCCAGTGTGAGGCGTGAATACCGCCACGCTACCATCCTGAATCGAATCAGAGCTNNGGTAGATGGTCAGATAGTCGTCAGGAATACCATGNGTCGAGAACTGACCACTTGATGAGNATNGCTTCNTCCGGGGTCATGCCGCGAAGATACTTCCACNTGTGATTGGGATTATACTTGATACCGTACGTCTCTCCCTCCCTGTCTGGATANACGAGCGCAACGGGAAGAGGATCNTTCTCNGGGTTGACGCTGAAGTAGTCGCAGACGGCNAGAGGCCACTCNAGCGCAGGGACGTGAATGGGGCCTCCAAAGGTTGATAATACTGGAAACGTTTCTTGAGGAGTTCAGGGACCTCTTCCGCTGGCAAGTGGCGGTGGACGCGACCGACGGCGGCCTTTGCTGATTGGTCGACATGGGTNGCGGCGACAGGGCTGGCGCAAGGCTTCGGTATCTCCAGCTCCAGGGTCATGCTTGCGGATAGCTGGGGAATTTAATCCCTATCAGAAACAATGCTCCATTGGAGGGCAGTTAAGGGGGACTCACTATGGTCGAAGATGACAACACGACTAGCGCCAGTAACCTGCTTGATCAGCTCGATACTTTCAGGATAATACTCGTTCTGGATGGCCTCGTCGTTTTCGAACGACCTGTGCTTGGGAGGGGCCCTGAGAAACTGGAATCCAGCATTGTCCAGAGTGTACTGATCCTCCTTGCCCCGGACGTTCTCGATAACCACCTCGTGTGGTTCCTTCTTGATGTTGTGCTTGCGCACACCGCTGATAGGGTCGACGTGGGTGTATTGGTACGCCCGGACACCGTTATCGGGTGGGACGTAGTAGTGGAGAGTAGCGGTGGTGGTGGAGACGTCAGATGAAGCCATAGCGCTGAAAGCAGACGAGTGGTGCTGCTTGAGATGTGTCCATTTGAACCGTTATATACACCTGAGCTTCGGTGATGAGTAAGGCTCAGATAAGTACCCGGAAGAAGTCTAGGAAAGCAGGGTAGGTTGCAATTCGAGCATCTATTGACGTGCTCGAGCGAGCTCTGTATCCAAGCGCAGCGGCTGACTAAACCACAGGAGCTTTTGGTCAAGATTTTGAGGTAAGCCTTCCTTTCTTGTTTCTTCGACCCTGTGTCTGGACACAACTTTGTTCACAGCTACGACAGATGTGTCAAGAGCCTGGAATGCCAAAAATAATACAGAGCCCCGGGACCGAGAGGTATTTGGCAACCCACAGCGCGTCAACAGAGAGCTCAACCTATGGATTCGACATCGCTCCCGAAGAGCTCGTGATGAAGCGGAGCGCTCGGCGGCTAACAAAGACCCAAGAGGCGAGCTGTTGGAAGGGCCAGCACGAAGTCGACGATGATGAGGGTCGAGTTCAAAGTTCAGTTGAACACGGCCGACATTTGATGGCGTGCTTGGTATTTGGCTCTGTTAGGGGCGTTGCCAGTTAGGCGCCCGTGATTTGCGGCCCATGCTTTCAACTTCCCTCCATCATGACCGACCAGCTGCAACCTTCTAACCGTCCCTAGTCCTCGACCGCTCCCTGCTGACCTCCTGAGTGTACTATGGGCGGCCCGCCTGGTGGCCCACGAGCGTGGCTGGGGAGCCAAATGACCTACACGAACCAAAGCCATTTCTCCGCAGCTTTCACGCAAGTTGCCAGTCCCTCATGGCCCCCTTTCGTCTTCGAAGTCCTTCTTTGTATCTATATGAATTCGAAAACGTTAGTTTAGCTTCAAGTGTGACGGAATCATCTCCAAATTCCCAGCCAACCTGACCGGTGCCGATGGGTGCGCAAGCGAGATGGCGGTTATTTCGCCGGTTGAGCTGCGGTGTGCTTGGACTCTTTGTGCAACATTACGACGGCCTTTGCACCCGAATGCTGGAGATTGTAGCCCTTCATGTAGGACCAGATGTATGGTTCGTTCGCCATTTACTATTGCCATCGGATTCCAGACGTTAACTTCCACGTCAACAGATGCGGTCACCCTATCGAGGGTTGAAAAGCCGCAGATTCGGCTGGCTCTACCAACTGCTCAAGGTGATCATATCCTCGGAGACAGCTCGGGTGCGAGGCGAGTATATAACCAGGGGTAGAGAACGCTTTTTGTGGCAAGAAAGTGCACAATGCAGCTGCTTTCTCTGGTTACATCGGCCGTCGTCCTCACTTGCGCGTCTCGAGTCCTCGCCGTCCCACCATATGGCCAATGTAGGCTGTCAAAATCTTCGTTCAGGCTGCACCTTTCTCTGACATATTGCATAGGTGGTGGACAAGGATATACGGGATCGACGCAATGCGACTCTGGTACCGTCTGTGTGAAGCTCAATGATTGTGAGCACCCAGTTCCAAAGTCTCTAGCCCCTCTGTCTAACATGTATCGGACATCAGGGTATTCGCAATGCCAGCCTGGTGCAGCACCGACTTCTACTCCTACGTCGACGACTACAGTTGTCGTCCCACCTATTCCCTCTACCACTACCACGACTTCGACCCCTACTGGCACCGCCGTTGTCCCAGCTCCCAGTATTCCCGCTGGTCAGCTCACTAGGCTCACCGCGAACTTTGGGGCGAACCCGACGAACGTGGGGATCTACGTGTACAAACCATCGAACGTGAAGACCAACCCCGGACTGCTCGTCGCTCTGCACGGCTGCGGTGGATCTGCCCAGGTAACAGTCTCTGAGTTATCCGTCTTCTTGGAATCCAAAGCTGATGTCTCTCTCAGCAATTCTTCAGTGCCTCCCAGTTCCGCCAACAGGCTGATCAGCGTGGCTTCCTAGTCATCTACGGCTCCGCTGCTAACGAGATGAACTGCTGGGACATCACGTCGACGGCCTCGCTCACCCATGACGGAGGCAGCGACTCGATCGCTTTGGCCAACGCCATCCGCTATGCTCTATCGGAATGGGGCATCAACCGCGAGAAAGTCTTCGTTACGGGGATGTCTTCTGGTGCTATGATGACCAACGTCTTGGCGGGTGCGTACCCCGACCTCGTCAAGGGCGGGGCTCCCTACGCCGGGGTCGCTTTTGGGTGTAAG
>JANDKE010000648.1:0-20801 GCA_027627275.1 Coprinellus aureogranulatus | reverse complement strand
GNGGTNGCTCGGAGAAATACAAGGCGTCCNCAAACGTACATGGTGATCATGGCGTAGGAGGGAGTCATCACGAAGGAGTGGAACGANATGACNGANGGATGGCTGTCTTCCTTGAATGTGCGTACTATCTTCATCTCATTCCACCTGGCAACCGANGCATGAGTCAAAGGCTTCAAGCAGGCAAGAAATACAAGACGCATTACAGGGACTTGATTCGCGATGCGTTGGCGGCNGTCTTCTTCCTGTGTACGAGCTTGATAGCAAACTTGCGCCCTCCATCCTTGAACGCGGGATGTTCTGACGCTGGGGGACTCTTGGCGCGTTTGGGGCGAGCTAGCCAAACGCTACCCCAATTTCCATTGCCGATCTAGATACGAGGTTNTGAATGCGCAGCAACTGCGGTATCANGAGCCACGACGCACCTCNTCCACAAACTCGACTTCATTAGCGATGGTCTGGTCGGAGAGAGAGTAGACTGCGCCAGGGGTTTCACGTTCTTGNACCACNGGACTCGGTGTTCTGGANCTAGAAGTCGAGTCCATAGCTGCGGCGTAGGCGTTTGAGGNGTCGTCCTGCTGGCCTNGGGAACGAGGACAGGGCTGCTGGGCGCTGCTGGGAACAGCAACAACGTCGAGGCGCGAGAGCCGCAAGGTCGGTGTTGAACTTGAACACGGATGTATTGCAGCCCTTGATGGCGACCCTGCGCAAGTTACAGTCACAACAAACGAAAATAACGCGTGTTCCGTCCTTCGGTCCTTTTAGATACGCTCAACCTCACCACTAGAGCTTGTCAGGGTCACTTTTGCGTCCTTTCGAGGTAGCTAAGGCTAGAGAACGGTGCTTTGACTGCGGCACTCGAGACGGAGGCAAATCGCTTGTCAATTTTAATTCCGCCTACGCGCTTGGACACGTTAGCCGAGGCGCTCCACCAGGTCACATGGTCGCGTCTTTAGCGACCGACGCGTTCGTTGGTCGGTTTCAGGAGAAACACAGGAGAAACAAGGGGGTGACTGTTATTGGCATAGTAGAGGGCGGAAAGCACGTCGTGTCGCCATGGCACCAAATGGAGAGTGTAATAGAGAACCATGTATCGAATTCGAAAGTGGATTCCAGCTAAAACAACAGTCATACACTGATTCAAGTTCAACAAGAGTGTCGAAGTTGATACGCATTACAAGCATGACCTTCATGTAATTGAACATACCTAGGGTCAGGTTTCCAACGGGAGCGCTTGACGACAATGAGCGTACCTCTCATGACGCTGTAATCCCCGATGTCACGTTTATGGAGAGGATGAGGGGAGGTGTTGCGTCTTCGGTTTGTGACGAATTCCGCAGAAGATCGAGCGAGAATGCTGTCAGTGTCGGGAATCTGGACTTCCTTAGCTGCATGATGTGTTGGGGCGAGGCGCTCCCGAGGACGGGAAGCGCGACAGGAGGAAGGGTATCTGACACGTTGAAGTGTGCTAGTGAGGTCGACATAGGAAAGGGATCCCCTTGGTCATAATTATCCCAGAGAACAGACTCCTCGTCCGTTCCATCCACGACGCAAACGTGAACCAACACCCACGGATCCGCGTCAATACTATACGAACCAGAAAGGAAAGAACTCTCCCAAAGGATGAGATTGCAAGCTCGCGGGTCATCCCGATGCCAGTCCCGTCACCAGCCCGCTTCACAAAGTCAGAACGTTCGGCTCCGAGCGCGACCGGTGGGTCCCAGGCAGGTAGAGCAAGGGACGCAGCGAGCAGGGCCGAAGATCTACGATCCCAAGTCGTCCGGATGATCGTGATTCCGCACTTTCTCTCCGTAGGACAAGGTAAACACAAGCTGGGACGTGCACATACCCCGCAGTCCAGGCAACAGTAGTCCACTGCTCACTTTCAGACCTAAGGAGGGCGTAGTCGAGTGACAAGTCCGAGTTCAGAAAAGCAAGTTGAACTAAAAGCTGGGATGAGGGCTTCGTGTCCAGGTGAATGCCCAGCGGGCGAGTCGTGTACTGAGACCCGTTATAAAACTTGAAGTGGATGAGTTGCGCGTGCTTCGCGGTTGGACATACAGGACTCGATTGTGTCGGGTATGGCTTCATCAATCCGGATCCGCAGGTAGAACGTTGAAAAGACTGGGCATGCCGAGTGTCGTCAACTATTTCGTCTGCGGGAGTACGACGCCCCCAAGCTCGAGAATTTGAAACGGAGCCATACTGCGTGCACAACAGAGTGCGCCAGCCCCATCGATTCCCTTGCAACATTTTGTTCGCTGAACGCCCCATGTCCAAGCCTCTATCCTGAAGGCGTTACAAGGTTTACAGCGGTTGAGGGGAACGTCTGGCGTGTAGATGGGAGGTCTTCCATATCACTCAAGGCACGTACATGCGGATGGCACCCCCCAACCTAGCGCAGTCGTCTGGCCAGTGCGTAGCTGTCACTCGCTCGTCGTATTTCAAAGCGCAGGGCTGTCTTCCGCAGCTGGCTCCGTGCTATGATAGCGCTTTAGGTGTGACTGCTCTTCTGCGGTGGAATGGTACGTAGACAGCCATCGCTGGGCTCATACGGCTTGACCAGTAGATGTTGGCGGTAGAAAGTCAACCGAGGATAGGTGGCATGATAACCGCGCACGGATCAAGTGGCCATCGGGATGGTGATGGCAGTGGCGGCCGCGTCCACTCCGACAGACGGAGGCCGATGCTCGTCGTTAGCAATTTTGTCTTCTTACCACCACCACCATTCATAACCGCTCTCATGCCTCTGTGAAATCCACTCCTTTATATCCACGGTCAGGGACTGTTCTTTACGATAAAACGATCGCTATGCCTCGAAGACCTGCTGCGACTCTCATAAACGAGGTCGAACTTCAACCTCGGGACAAGGGGTACAAAACGAAGGAGGAATCTGGCTCTGCGGATAAACCGAAGAAACCTTGGTACTACAGGTTACCCCTCCTTGGTATGTGATGCGATTTCCTTAGTCTCTTTTCCGAGGTCTCATGCTTGTTCCAGCTACAGTACTCTTGATTCTCTTGCCTCAACCCTCCGTCATCCGAGTCCTTGTATACCATCACTGGCACGTTCTACAGCAATCAGGATGGTTCACCATTCACGCCATCCTCATTCCTTCTCTCACTCTCCTCACCCTCACTTCACTTACTGTCTGTGTTGCCCGAGACCCCGGCCCAGTGAACATCCACAGAAACGAACCAACCGGAAATGACGAAAACTTGGGCTTGGCCGAAGCTTTAATGGGAGGTGCAGACGACGAATACCTCATGACACCAGGAAAGTGGTGTAGAAAGTGCTGGGCACCCAAACCAGAGAGAGCGCACCACTGCTCGGTCTGTGGTCGTTGCGTCATGAAGATGGATCACCATTGCCCCTGGTTGGGCTCCGCTTGTATTGTACGCAGCAAGGTCACTTGGGCTGGAGATGCTGGCACTGACGAGAGTTGCAGGGACACCGGACATACCCCGCTTTCATTCATTTCCTGACGTGCGCGACGATACTTGCGATTTATATTGCTACGGTCGCTGCACGAGCTATCATTTATTCGTTCAACAATCCATTTGGAGTGGTGAGTGCGGCGTTCTCTCCCTTGGCCTGTACTAAATCTGTGCAGGACGAGACGACGCCTATACACGAACTCACGCTTGCTTTATATGGCTGCATTATTACTATGGTCATCGGGCCATTCACAGTCTATCATTATTACCTTGTAACGTGCGCATCCAACGCCGTCCAACTCACTTACGGCGCGACTTACACTGTCAGCAGAACTAATCAAACGACCGTCGAGCAAATATCGCCCTTCATGCTCCTGCGACACCTACCTCCTCTACCGCGCGGGGGACATTCACTATCTGACCCACCTCTCGAGCCTCGAGCTCAACTATACCCAAACGGCGTCTCGTTAGAGAAGCCCACTCCAAACTTGTCGTTATATGACATCGGTTGGCGGAGGAATTTGCGGGCCCGAAGTCTTTGGTTGGGAGACAAGATGGGGTTGGGTAGTCCGACTATTATGCGGTGGCGCATCGTAAGTCTGAGTCTAGTTGCTGTATAGGGTCGACGCTGATCATGGGTAGGCCGGGAGATGGGTTGCGGTATCCACTGAATCCCCGAGCTGAAGAGATGCTCGCGAAGCTCGCAGAGGAACTCGTCAAGGCTGATCGGGAGAACAACTGAGCAAGCTTATAATTAGTTTCTCATTCTCATTACTCATGGACTATACCCTGGACTAATGACACCCTTCCTTTTGCGCTTTTGAGCGGACGATGTCATTAGAGAGGTGAGTAACTGGATAGGAGGCATCAACACGATGGAAACGTGACTGACGCCTATGATTGCCTCCAGGTCACGCTTCGTGCTTATTCGCCATTATCGCGTCTTCGAGCTTGCAGAGACATATAACTACCCGAGCTCTACAGCTCGTTGTTGGCCTCCCCTCCCCGCTTCAAACCTTGCAACTCGTTTCCTCATCGCTCGCGTCCGATGCTGTCCTCAGAATCGATGTCCATTTCTCCGACATACCTTAAAGAAGATTCCTATCAAAATGCTTGACCCTGAATCTGTCACTTCGAACGACTATACAACCTTTTTGGCTGGTGGCGAAGGCTCACGTTCTTCGATGGCTAGAGGGCTCACTCATCACATTGGGGAAGAAGAGGGTTCGTTGGCTTATGCAGCTGCTCAGGTGAGGTTGCCCCCACCCCACGTGGTGATCTTTCTGGGAGAGACGGCGTCGGCAGGCACCATTCAATGCACCCCTTTCGTCGCCGATGAACGCATTGGGTTAAAGAGGTGTGTAATCGTCCATGACTAGCGGTCACCATCCCTGTGCCTAACCCATCGACTTCGTGACAGTAGATTTGGAGATCCGTAAGCGATGGAAGGGACCCTGTTGTACCCTGGGTCACTTTTGCGCCCTGTAATCGCTTCGACTGGATGGTTCGGGGACCTTCCTTTGTTTGGAATTGAGCGCGCATGCGGAGTGCATGGACATCTGGACGTTCGTCTGCCGTTTCGCAGCTAGCACGTGCTGACGTCATCTTACGGTGCTGGTGGATCCGATCGTGTATAAGAGGCGCCTGCTTGGCCCTGTGGCTGGCCAGAAGGCCATTCCGGACCATCTTACTTTCGCGCTTGCTACCTCTACCTTCAACGAATATCGTTCTGATACTCACTTTCCGCGATGCCTGTCGAGATTCTTGACCTCCATTCCCTTTCCAACGAAGGCATACCCAATTTCGACATTTCGAAGGAAATCGTGGATGGATTGTCGCGTCCTGCGGGACAGAAGAACCTTCCTACGATGTTGCTCTATGATGAGCGTGGTTTGAGGCTTTACGATGATATTACGACTGCAGCGCCGGAATACTACCTCTTTGGCGCCGAGGAGGAGATCTTGAAGGAGCATGCAGATGAGATTGTTGCTACCATGCACCACAGCGCAAAGCTCGAGGATGACAGTCAAGAGGTTGTGTTGGAATTAGGTGCAGGGTATGTACTATCCAACTAATATTCGCTCGAGTGCGCTCATTGACTTCATCGCTTCCAGTGCCCTGCGAAAGACATCCCACATCCTACTTGCGCTCTCCCGGTTCGCTGAGAAGCGAAAACTCTCCTCACCCATCACCTACTACGCCCTAGACCTCGAGAAACGCGAACTTGAACGAACTCTGGGCCAGATCGACGCGTCCGACATTGGCAAATACCTCGCCGGCAAAGTCGCTACCAAGGGCATGTGCGGTACCTACGATGATGGGCTCAAGTTCGTCGAGAACGGAGGACTCCAGATGGGCACACTGCCTAGCGCTGGTTTCGCTGCATTTCAGCGCCACGGATCTCCTATCTCCAGCGGCTCGTCAAGCTCAGACTCTGGCTCGGACTTGAGCGACCCCGAGGCTTCCCCACCTTCGCCCACGAGCTCTGAGGAACATCTGCTATCGCCATCGGTTAGCAGCCCAGGCCAACCGACGACGCTGCATATCATGTTCCTGGGATCGTCGATCGGCAACTTCTCGAGGGAGGGTGCTGCTTCGTTCTTGCAGTCCCTCCCTTTGAGAGCGGGTGAGGGAGATACGCTCTTGCTTGGGTTGGATCACGATAACGACAAAGGCAAGATCGAGGTGGCCTATAACGACAAGCAGGGGTATACCAAGAAGTTCATTATGAATGGGCTGAAGGTCGCTGGTCGGAGCTTGGGGCAGGAGGATCTGTTCAATGAAGACGATTGGGAGTATGTCAACTGCTACAACCCTGTAAGTGCTACCGCGTTTCCGATTGTGGAGAGGCGCTAACCATGTTTGTTAGGTGGAACGTGCGTGTGCCATTTCAGCCTTGTTCTGCACATGGCTGCAGGCGTGGGTACGGAACTGACTTCTTTATCTTATCAGGGCGCCATGAGGCTTTCTATCGCTCCAAGCGCTCGCAGGTCGTCAAGTGTCCCAGTAGGGACGTCGAGTTCCAGTTTTCGGAAGGCGAATTGTTGAAGGTTGAGGAGTCTGTGAAAGTGAGTTGCCTTTGCTCGTATGCGGCCGCCTCAGCCTAACTGAACTGGTAACGCCCTCAGTATTCTGATACCGACGCTTACACGCTCTTCACCAACGCAAACTTACGCCCTATTCAACGCTGGGTCGACAGCCAAGGCCAATACTCTCTGTGGCTCCTCGAACGCCCACCCTTCATGTTCCCTCTACTCAGCGCCCCTCGTATCACCATCGCAGGCGATAAGCAACTGCCATCCTCCTCCAACTCTATGACAACCCCGTTCTCCATCCCATCTCGACAGGAATGGACGGACATCTGGAACGCATGGGACTTTGTTACGAGGAAGATGATCCCCACTTCGATGTTACACGAGAAGCCGATCGATTTGAGGCACATTTGCCTGTTCTACCTGGGCCATATACCGACGTTTTTGGATATTCATCTGTCGAGGTTGTTGCAAGAGCCGCATACTGAGCCGGAGAACTTCAAGGTGCGTGTCCAGACTACCCCACTACTTTTACCATACTAATCATGTCTTGTAGTATATCTTTGAACGAGGAATCGACCCAGACGTCGACGACCCCAACCAATGCCATCCCCACTCCGAAGTCCCTCAAAACCCCGAAGATTGGCCCTCCCTCCAATCCATCCTCGAATTCCAAACTCGCGTGCGCACCCGTCTTGGGAAGCTCTACGACGATCTCTCTTCTGGCCGCGTTGCCTTCACCCGCAAAATTGCAAGGGTGCTGTTCATGACTCTGGAGCATGAAGCGATGCACCTCGAGACACTGCTGTACATGCTCATCCAGCGCGCGGGTATGGGCGAGCGAGGGACGATCCCTCCTCCTGGATTCGCTCCGCCGAACTGGGACTCCCTGGCAGCTGCATGGAAGAAGCTCCCTAAGCCGAGTAAGGAGACGGTTGTTCTGGGTCCGGATGAAGTTGTATTGGGTCACGACGATATCGAAGCCGAGGACAGCACCGCAGAGCAAGGCGCTGAATCCGTCCAGAAGCACGAGTTCGGTTGGGACAACGAGAGCCCGAAGCGAGTTGTGAAAGTCGACAAGTTCGAGATCTCTTGGAGGCCTGTAACCAATGGGGAATTTTACAACTTCTATAAAGGAGAAGGCAAGGGCAAGGTACCGCTCCCGGCTAGTTGGGTTGAGGAGCGGGATGGTGTGGTCAAGGTCCGAACGCTGTATGGCCCCGTCTCGATGGATGTCGCGCAAGATTGGCCTGTGATCGCTTCGTATGACGCGCTGTCGACGTATGCGCAGGTGAAGGGAGGGAGGTTGCCTACTGAGCCGGAGCTGAGGTTGTTCTATGACAAGTTCGAGGCTGGGTACGAAGGTGGATCGAATGTAGGGTTCAGGAACTGGCACCCCGTACCGTACGTATCCGTCCCACCCTCTTCAACGGAGTAACGCGTACTGAACAATGCATCCAGCGCAACCACCGGCCTACAGAGAGGCGGTGGGCGAGGTACGAACGGGGGAGTGTGGGAGTGGACGTCGACGGTGTTCGACAAGACGGAGGGTTTCGTATCTTCAACCTTATACCCTGGCTACTCGTCAGATTTCTTCGATGGGAAGCATCAGGTCGTGGTGAGTCGCTTTCATGTGCTCTACGGAGTCTGAGAGCAGTTGCTGATGCATACGATTGTATGTGTAGCTGGGAGGCTCGTACGCGACCATCCCGAGGATCGCTGAGAGGCGCTCGTTCAGGAACTGGTACCAGCGTAACTACCCCTACCCATGGGTTGGTGGGCGTATTGTGTACGACTTGCCGGCCGAAAACAACTGAAGGACAGGGCTCAAGCTTTGGACCTTGCATCAATTGTAATTGCTTCAACTCGGACTGCTCATGTACTGCTACTATCTTGTGATAGCAACTGTAAACAGTCGATCTCCCCACTACCCAATGTGCTTTTGGTACTTTAATATGAAGACATCTTCTGGAGGTACTTATAAAGGGGTGTAAGGTGTTCACTAGAGTAGATAGGTGCATTTCGCAGTTCACTACCCCAATACAAGGCTATTTACCAATGCCCAAACACCTCAGTGGGTTTGTAAGGCTCTTCAAGATACTTCATCTCCTCCTCAGTCAACTTGACATGAACCGCTCCAAGCAAATCCTCGAGATTCTTCAGCGAAGTTGTCCCAACAATGGGCGCAGCGACGCTTTCCTTGGCCATGATCCAGGCGCAGGAAATTTGGGCCATCGAGACGCCCTTCTTCTTGGCGAGTTCCTCAACACTGCGCCCCAGGCGTGGTAAGTGCGAATTCGAATACTCCAGGAGGATATGCTTACCGGTTGACAATTTGCTCGGTACCGGGTGCATTGGCGTAGGTGTTAATAAGCCAGTCGGTCTCGCCGCGCTTCGTGCCAGTGTTCCTGCTAGACCATGGGCGGCAGAGAAGGCCACGAGCAATGGGGGACCAGGGAATGGCTCCCACACCGAAGTGCTAAAGGAAGGGTTAGCAGTTGGACGGCCAAGTGTGATCCAAACGCGGACCTTGAGAGTGGGTGTCATCTCACGTTCCTCTTCGCGGTAAACCAGGTTGTAGTGGTTTTGCATGGAGATGAACGGCGTAAGGTTTTTGCTGATAGCATAATCTATAGACATTGTCAGATGCTTCGCCACCACACGAGTATGAGAATACTAACTCTGCATTATATGGACTATAGCGAAAGAGAGTCAGCAGCCAGCGCGACATAGTCGAGAGGATATAACGTACATTGCCAGGCGAAGCACGAAGACATTCCGATATATCTCACCCATCCCGCCTTGACGACATCGTGGAGGGCTTGCATGGTCTCTTCGATAGGCGTATCGTAGTCGAATCGGTGGCCTAGGAATAACAGGTTAGCATGATACCGAGACAGCGTAGGGTAATAGGCGTACATTGGAACAGATCAATATAGTCCACCTGAAGGCGCTCCAAGCTACCCTTGACCGAGGCGAAGATGTTCTGGGGCACGGTAAGTTTCGAGTTGGATTCGACGGTGAAGGGGAAGTACCTTGCGACTAAGTCCGTGCTGGTTGATGTATCCTGGCTCCTGAGGAGGGGGATTGGAAGGGTCGAAGAACATCTCGTTCATGTTCTTCGCAATTGGGGCATAGCACTAAGTTGGTCTTCGGCATGATGTTCGTTAATTTCAAACACAAACCGTTACCTTCGTCATGATCACAACGTCTTCCCGGGGAATGTTCAGCTTCTTCAAAGCCCTTCCCAAATAGATCTCGGCAAGACCGTTGGAGTAAACGTTGGCAGTGTCGAACGCGTTCACGCCAGCGTCGTAGCTTAAGAAACGTGAGTAAGAGCCCTTGACGCCCGTAAAATGCACCTACGCCGCCTTGACATGACGGACCATCTCTTCCTCATCGTCGAGGACCCAGGACTGCCACTTGGACGACCCGTACTGCATGGTGCCGAGAATAATTTTGGACACCTTCAGTCCAGATTGGCCAATGCGCACTACGACATGTAGTCAGTACAACTGTGCAAATAGGGATGAAGCAACAACGAACCGTAAGGCATGTCCGTGCGCCTCTGGGTTTGTTCAGTAGACATATTGTACAGCAAGGGTCGAAAGGTGGGACGTCGGTTGACATCCTACGGTAATTTCACGCCCTTCTTATACCTCTGTCGAGCACCCCAAATATCTTCGATACGATGTTGTCGCATGGGACACGCTCGTTTCGGTCCCGCTGCAATGTCTTGACTGACTCAGTAGAATATAAAAGTGGAACGCATGACGCAGTCCGCAGTCTCGACCCTGTCTATGGAAGCTCTTGTGTTTATAATGAGTTCTTCGGTGTACCGCTTGCCGACGAGGAAAAGCTGACGCGTTGGATTGCCGGACGACGCGGGAAACAACTGGGGCGGTTTCATGGGGTCCCGGATTGCCAGATGAGATGGAAAGAAGCTAAAAGAAGCCTCCAGGAAAGCATCCGTTCATCGAAGAGGGCTGGGCACCAGTTGGTGACTTTGAAAATGACCAAACTCGTAGGCACCGCAGATCTTCTGGCGCACGTTCAGAACCACACGCGCCAACCCTATCGGAGGGGGTGCTCACTATGATTCTCGCTGGTGTGGCTCGCCTTTAGTCTGAAAGATAAGCGCAGGGGGGCATTACGAACTCCAAAAACCGGTCAGAGCGCTGTTTTCTCACCTGCTGACGCCGTATCCTGATCTCAATCATGACTTCCAAAACACTTGTTGGGTTGCCCTCAGGCTGAATCGGCGAAGTCCGATTACGAATTGAGATAGAGTAGCTTTGGGCGACAACCGCTCGGTATGCATTGGCTCTTGGCTCAGTCTGGTAAGTGCTCTGGGGTTGCAAAAAAGCTCTCGATGTTGAAGACAGTAGGAAGACCATGAGTGGGATGGTCAAGACAGTCACCGCAGGCGCCCGCCATCGTGTTTGACACTGTTTGCCACCGTCGTGGAATCTAACGTGGCTGTCGCGGCGCCGGCTGTCTAGGGGATACCACCATTACCTCTTCCTACTCCAGCTACATATCGACGATGTTGAACTTCGAAGACGTCGAGGAACGCGATGGTACGCATACCGCCTTTGGTGGTAGTCGAAATACAGCTGAAATTGTATGGATAGGTGTCAGGTTATCGTGGAATGTCTGGCCGTCATCCCGAATTGAGGCCACAAGGACCGTTGTTCCAATATCAGCATTGTATACGCCGTTGAAGGTCAGGGAGGATCTGCCTCCAGTTCTGTACGAGCCCGTGGCTTGCAAACCGCCTTGTCGCGCGATCCTGAACCCGTACTGGTGAGCAGGCTTAATCGTTCCAGTGTGGTCCTTGATAATGACGGTGGATTAGCCAAATCGATATCCGCGGAAAGCTCTGGATTTGCCCGTTCTGCTTGTCGCGTAACGCCTTCCCCCCACATTACAAGGACATCTCGAACACGAACCTCCCCGCCGAGTTGCTACCGAAGTACACCACTATCGAATATACCCTCAGCCGGCCAGCTCAAGTCCCGCCCATCTTCCTCTTCGTTGTTGATACTTGCCTGGACGAGGAAGATCTCAAGGCGTTGCGCGATGCTATCGTTGTGAGCTTGAGCTTGATCCCGCCTTACGCCCTGGTTGGCTTGATCACGTATGGTACAATGGTGAGTACATCCATTGCTTTACCGCAACCTACAACTTATTTTTGCCCAGACCCAAGTGCACGAAATCGGATACCCGGAATGCAGCAAGTCCTACGTCTTCCGTGGTGGAAAGGACTACCAGCCGAAGCAAATTCAAGAAATGCTCGGCCTTTCTTCTCAAAACCGCGCTGCCCCTCGCCCTGGTCAACCTCTCCCTCAGCAAGCTTTTGGTGCAGCGCGATTCCTGATGCCAGTGTCGCAGTGCGAGTTCCAGCTCACCAGCATTCTTGAATCTCTTACTCGCGATCCATGGCCCGTCGCAAACGACAAGCGCGCTCTGCGTTGCACCGGCGTCGCCTTGACCGTTGCCGTTGGTCTCTTGGAGACTGCCTTCCCCAATACCGGCGCTCGTATTATGTTATTCGCTGGTGGGCCTGCCACCGAGGGTCCGGGAATGGTTGTCAGCAACGAGCTCAAGGAGCCCATCCGATCTCACCACGACATCGAGCGTGATACTGCGAAGCACTATAAACGGGCTATAAAGGTAAGTCTCAACTGCTGTAACCTATTTCCCCTCCAGACTGAGCACAACTACAGTTTTATGAAGCTCTAGCAAGGCGGGTATCGAACAACGGCCATGTTGTCGATCTCTTCGCTGGTTGCCTGGATCAAGTCGGCCTGCAAGAAATGAAGTCACTGCCCAACTCGACCAACGGCGTAATCGTCCTCTCTGACTCCTTCGCTACCTCCATCTTCAAGCAGTCTTTCTTGAGGCTCTTCAACAAGGACGACCAAGGTCATCTCACCATGGGCTTCAACGCTACCTTCGATGTCCAGGTACGTCATTTGGGGATTGATCACCCACGTCATACTCATGACCTGCTATCAGACGACCAAGGAACTGAAAGTGTCCGGCATGATTGGCCATGGCATCTCCGCAGGGAAGAAATCGCCTTGCGTTGGCGAAACCGAAATTGGTATTGGTCAAACGTCTGCATGGAAAATTAACACCATCAGCCCCCGTACCGCCACTGGAGTGTACTTCGAGGTTGTTACCCCTGCAGGCCAGCCTTTGCAACAAGGTTCAAGGGGCCTCATCCAGTTCGTCACGCATTATCAACATTCCTCGGGCCAGATGCGCCTGCGCGTGACTACCATTGCTCGCAACTTCGCCGAAGCTGGATCGCCCAGCATTCCTGCATCTTTCGACCAGGAGGCAGCCGCGGTCTTGATGGCAAGGATAGCGGTATTCAAGGCTGAGATTGACGACTCTCCTGATGTCCTTCGATGGCTGGACCGCATGCTCATTCGACTGTGCCAGAAGTTCGCTGATTATAGGAAAGAAGATCCAACAAGCTTCCGCCTCACCGATAACTTCAGCATCTACCCTCAGTTCATGTTCCATCTCCGCCGAAGTCAATTCCTTCAGGTGTTTAACAATTCACCTGATGAGACTGCCTTCTATCGGTAAGCCGCCTAGTGTCCTCTTGATATACCCTTTGCTGATTGCCACTTCAGTCATGTCCTCAATGAAGAAGATGTTAACAATTCGCTCATCATGATTCAGCCAACCCTTATGTCGTACACATTTGACACCCCTCCTCAACCAGTCCTCCTTGACAGTGTCTCAATCAAGCACGACGTGATTCTTCTGCTGGACACTTTCTTCCACATCCTCATCTTTCATGGTGAACTGGTTGCCCAGTGGAGGAAGCAAGGGTATCAAGACCAAGAAGGTTACGAAAACTTCAAGGAGCTTCTCGAGCAGCCTGTTGCTGATGCACAGGTAAGTGCATTCAAAGATCCTCTTCCAGCTTTCACCTAAAGTTGAGGATCACTATTCACTGTAGGATCTTCTTGTGGACCGGTTCCCCATCCCTCGATACATCGTGTGTGACCAGGGTGGAAGCCAGGCGCGTTTCTTGCTTTCCAAGCTGAACCCCTCAACAACGCACATGTCGGCATCCATGTATGGCAATGGGCCGGGCGCTGGTGCAGGTCAAGCTATCTTTACAGATGATGTTAGTTTGCAAGTCTTTATGGAGCACTTGAAGCGCCTGGTAAGTGCTTTTTCGATGTTCATTGAAGTGCAATGGATGCTGACATGCCACTGTAGGCTGTTGGTGCCCAGACGAACTAGAGCGCGAAGCAGTAGCGAAGCCCGACCTCATAGAAGCCGTCTTTTTTATTCTTGCCGTCACCTTCCACCGTGTTCGATATCCAGGGTGTTTCACGTACTCATATGCTATCTTCCTATGTTCCTATCTATCTGTGAATTCTTTCCGTCGACGTCCCTTCCACTTCCATTAGTTCTGGCACTGGATGCGAAGCTCGCGAGCGTGACTGCTACCTTCATCCCGTCGCCTGAGGAACTCGTACTGAATACACACATTTTCAGATAGGACAAGTTCGTCCCTAATCCGAGAAGCTGAGCTCGCTGTCTGCGCGATAATCGAACAGCCAGGTGAAGGTCAATCTTGGCTTCCTTGACTCGCCGCTAGTGTTGCCGCCGAACTCCACTGGGACCGAACTGCGGTTCAGTGCAGTTCAAGATGCCACGGTTCAATGCCAGTTCGGGGTCACCGAACTGTGATGAACTGTGATCCCGTCAAATATCGTCGCAGGCGTGTTTGGCGCGACTCGCGAGGTGGGCGACTTCGATAGGGCCAAGTTCCATCACTAGCACTGAGCCATCCCTCCTCCTCCATGATGGATTACAAGCTGGTAAGGGAGGAAGGCGTAACGGCAACGGTCGTTCGAGGTACACAGTCTCGGAGCCCATGCTCTTCTATTACACTTCTAGTCGAAGTCTTGGGAGAGCCCTGAGTTCACCAGCCAGACGGCGCCAGGGAAGCAGGCACGTCCTCCTTTCGGCGTGGAATATAACTCAGTCCCAACAGGCAGCAATACTTGCATGTATTCTGCGCTCTCCCGACTGCACAACGCCCTCGTGAGTCTTATCGACTCTACTGCACCGGCGAAATCACGCAGTCCTGATGCTCAACGGAATGCCGACCCTGCCGTTTGACAGTTCACGACAGTTCAGTTCAACGAACTGGCTTAGTCAGTCAGTTCTTTGAACTGAACTTCAGTGCGACGGCAACACTACTCGCCGCTCGTCTGTTTCTTGAACGCTGCCCGATTGGATTTCTAGATTTGGATGTATCTCAGGTTCTGTAGGCTTCAGACGGGTGCATCTCCAAACTCTGCCATGCACCTGCGGCGGAAAAAAAGGGATCTCGCTGAACGATGGAGCGGCCTTTCAAGTCGGGATGTCTCGCGAAGCCACAAGAGACACCACCCATCGCGGTGCCCCGCTCCGCTCCTTATCGATGTCCGCCCTGCAACGCGTAGCCGAAGAAATTCATGTGAAGGTCATTTCGGAGAAGCAGGGAAAGTGCGAGGAAGGCAAGTCGCCAGCATCGACGAGGACGTCCATTCCGACTGCACCTTCGAACGGGTTCTCCGCGAATACAATTAGCCTCGACAGCGACGAAAACTCTTTGGACCGTCGAAACGCACAAGATGGATCACTGCCTGTGGTTAGTCTTTTCCTCCTCGGTTCGCTGGTGGGCTGTCTCGGGGCAGCGATTTACCAGGTTTGCACTCTACATAGGCCCTACCACTCCTGCACACGACTCGTCTGCTGTTCATCTTTTACAGAAGGTGTGTGTGTTTGAGGCGGTCTGCGCGGCTGTATCCAGTCCCTTCCTCGTCTTGTTGTTGTACGTCCTCGGTCTCGCTTGTAAAATGTTCTTGCCGTCCACTTCGGAGGGCAGGTTCGGATTGAAAGAGATGCGACACTACCCGTGAATTGACCCGTTTCGACGTTCATAGTCCCCTGTGCGGTTCATTTCTCGGTGAGCTTGTTGTCAATTCAGCGGTCCGAGAGCCTCATTCCTTGTTCGAGCAGGATGCATAGCCTACCACGGGGAATTCCCACTACCGGTTCATGCTCGCTACGCCCTTCCTTACAGCGTTCTCTATCTACTTTCCTGTAACCCGGTGGCTGCTCCGCACCAACCGGACCGCAGCGTGACACGGCGGGTTAGGTGGACTTAAGCGCCCATCGTCGCTTCTCGTCTTGCCATCTCACTCGGGACCTCCTCCTCGCCGGGGTTCTCAACCTAGTTGGCAACTTGGTGAGTTTCGACGACGTTGGTGTTGATGTTTGAGGGCTAACGAACGATCTTTCAGCTGAGCGGCCTTGGCCTTGACGGTCTCCTGAAAGGCATCTTCGCTGCAACAGGTTTACAGCAGATCTACAAAGGCTTGGGTCTCGATAAGTGGCTCAATTACGGCACAAAGAACTGATATGTCGTCGTGCGCTGGAGGGTGGACAGTGTATTCCCAATTGTACCATCATCTTGTATTTTAGTGTATACTCCCGTTATTCCAATGTATTATAGCTCGGGCTCTAGCAAGCAGTAGCCCTTCGTCGCTGCAGGCCGATTTTACCATAACCGTTGCTAGGAATGCCGGCCGATGTCGTGCTCTAAAGATGGTTTGAACTTTGGAAGTAAGCGCCTTGGCGCTTCCACCTCAGATCCCAGACTGAGACCGCATTCCCGGCGTTGTGGAAACGGTATGATGCTTCCATGCGTGGTTAGGTGAAGCTCGCGATCAGAGAAAGTAGTCGGATAGGCGAAAGCAATTGATATTAATTGACATCCAGGAGTCCGTGATTTAGCTAATTATTAGAAGAGTCATATACACCGCCATTCGAGTTAGCATGAATTTAAAATGTCCGTGTGGGACACCCGCGGGAGACCCATCATTTGTCGTGAGATATCCCTCGGGATGTCCACAGTTGAGTGAAATCGCATGTCCTCGGCTAGACTGGGACATGGATATCCCCAGGACATCCGCTCAGGACGTCCTTGGGCTAACCTGCATTTTTTTGAGAGGGCGGCAGCACCATTTGGTTTTCATTGGACGCGGGTTTCCGTTTATATAGCACTTTCATTAGATACTCATGGAAGGATGTTGTGAAATGAGAATGTATTCGCAAAATGAACTACCAAATACAGGGTTTCATACTACGACTATACATTCAAAACTAGGTTTAAAAGCTACACTACAGACTATTGTCGCACTGTACCAAGGTCGTAGTTGTGTGTATGAGCGATGGAAGGTGACAGGGAAGGGGAATGATGTGTTGTGCAGCGCTGGTGGTGACGTGACGTGTCATATGGCGTTCACGGCCATGCGGGCTATGCGTCAGGAAGGGGAGGTGTCGAGAAGCTGTGGAGGGTGGGTGGAAGGCAGGAATATCTTCCTGAAATGAGGTGGCGTATCAGCCAGGAAACAAAAACAAGATACCCAGCTCACCGTCGAAGTACGAAGCTCATATACATGCCACGCCACAGTACACTGTCCCTCAACCCTCAACACCACCTCCCATGGCCGCACGCGCCAGTAGAACTGGAGTTGTGTTTGCCAGCGAAGCCTGGGCTGAATAAGAGAGAGCGTTGGGTGAACAGAGGATAAATAAAGGGCGGTTGAGGCAGTGCATACCGTCGTACATTGCGGGTGCTGGTGCTTTGCGTTGGGCGTTGGCGTTGGCGAAGCGGTCAGACCATGGTGTGAGTGAAGTGAAAAGGGAGGCGAAAGCAGGACTTTGAGGTCCCGACGCGCGTGGGACTGTGGGAAGTTTAGGGCAGGCCAGGATAACTTAGCGAATTTCGCCATCAGCCTGCCCGCCGCCTTAGCCGGAGCTGTCCCTAGGACAGCAGGGCGGGATATCCTGGGTTGTTCTTGCGACAGCCTGAGAACCGCCTTTGGGTCATTCTTTGGCTCACCATCAGGATCACTCAAACATAGCGTAAGGACATCACTAGATGTGCGGCGGAGTTCTCCTGGGAATAACCGCCGCGGCTAACCTTTAGTTAAATACATCAAATGGCGGTGTACAACCTACATACACAACTTCGCATCTCCCTCTGATGTCCAAGTCTTCGATATTGCGAGGATGAGAGAGATAACCATTACGACGATACCAAATCCTACACAGCCCACTGCTGGAAGTTTGGATCGGTGGTACCATGGCGTTGAGCTACCGAGGAGTTTAAAGTAGCAAGCGGCGGGGAAGATGAAGGCGAGGGCAGTCGCGGAGACACCTCCTGTTATCTCGAGCATGACGCCGAGATCGCAAGTGATCAGGGAGACTGTGCCAATGTGACGAAGTTAGCAAAACTTTGTAAAGAGCCAAAGGGAACGCGGAGTTACCGAACATAGAGGAGAATAGGATTGATGTGGTGAAGAACAGGTGCCGTTGGGGACTGAATGTCTCATGAGAGAAGAAGTAATCTTCAATGACCTGGGAGCAAGGCGTCAAAAGTCGCTTTCAGCAACCTCGAAACGGGAGGAAGGAATTCAATCACCTCTCTGCACACAAATAACTCCAATGGGAGAGTCGTGAACATGTTCAGCCCAAACGCAAATCGAGCAACATTAATGAGAGTATCATTCTACGAAGTTTGCATCAGCTTCCGCGGCCACATAGACGGGTAGATCCAGCCTGGAAACCAGAACAATGGATATAGGAATGGTTATCTGGGGACATACCTGCGGAAAGTTATTGAGGATGTTACCTTGCGTATGGTCCGTGAAGATTACATAGGCCGAGACGGCTAATGTCGTACACGCGACCAAGGACACAAAGGTTGAGATGTGTGTTACTTTTGAAAATCGATCAAGCGTCGGTGTGCGTAAACTGCCGTATATCATTAGGGAGTTGTGGTGGCAAACTATTGTGAATGAAGTCCAGTCAGTGACTGTCCCGTTGAGAGAAGAAGCAGAATGCGTACCAAACGCAAAGCTGATGACCCCGATAGCTTGGAAGATTCCGGAATTGATGAGGGTGAATCGCTCAGTTGGGTTTCCCTTCAGCTCCGGAGGAACATGGGGACCTTCTATCAAGACGGAGATGACGATGATACACATGCCGACAAGGGCGAGACCCGATGCCCGCGAAAGTTTGTGAATATCGCGATATAGCGATAGCGGATATGAGATGCAGATGATGCAGAAGCCAATCATGAATTGGCGGTTTGTGAAGAGCCAGAGAACGGGTATAGTAGTGAGCGTCGGGAACGCGGAGCGGATTACGTGCGGTATAGTGTCGCCAATGATGATTCCAAAAGCACACATGCCTAGGTGGGTTAGGCTCAATAGATCGCCAACATGCGTTAATTAGCTGGCACGGACCTCCGAATGCAAATGCGAATTGAAATAGGGAAACAGCGGCTCGACCGCTTGGACCAAAGCAGTGGTCCATGACATCGATATAGGATGACCGGCCGCTGAGTTTCGCGTTTCTGACAATGAGTCGTATCGTCCAATCCGTGAGGCCGCAGATGATGACCAAAAGCAATAGTCCTGTGACAAAGCCTGCTTGGCGGACAGCATATGGCAACCCTAGAAAGTGTGTCAAATGATATCCAGCACAAGGATGATAGAGCCGTACCAATGATGCCTGAAATATAGCATTAGCGTGAGGACGGGTGGTTGTTGATACCGAGTACGCACCAGCACCAAGAATTGAGTTTGCCATATTCGCTACGGAATCAATCAAGCCTCCACCAGCCGTTCGTTTCTGAGCCAATTCCTCCAGATCCACATGCTCCGAGGCGGACCCAGTACGTGACTGTAGAGGTAAGCCTGCCTCGAGACTCCTACGTGATGCGGAGGTGTCGAATAGGCCCACCAACAGGGGCATGCTTTGGTCCGAGTTACTTCTGTGACCACGCGCGACATGGCTTTGGTCAAGATTCCTCTGCGATTCTTCGTCCAACTCATCCGAGTCAAGCTCGAATTCTGGTATGCCATGAACTTAATGACCGTCCACTGCTCTACGCAAATGCGGAACACGTACTACATACCTGCTTCGCGGCTCGCTATCTGCCATCTCGTTGGACGCGGAACCCTCCCCTGCTCCTGGAAGGAAGCGCCCCTCTCTTCTGCCGCATCGCTGTGGGCCTTAGAAACACTCAAATTCCCAAGAGCACTATCATCTTCGTCCGATTCTTCCGCTGAGAACAAGGTGGTATTTCGATCAGCAGCATTCGTGGGCGCATCGTTTGCGGAGGTCAGTAACGGTTCCCTGAACTCGAGGTCGTCGTTGCCCCCATTATTTCTGGAAGCGAACATTATGAGCGGTGCATAGGTGTTGTGTCGACGACTATCGTAACGACAAGATCTTCTCGAACGGATACGTGGTGAGCAGGGGAAAGGTGGACGGTTGCTGTCAGCGGCAGCAATCATGAACTGATAGGGTTAGACATAGGGTTAGGGGTATGACTAAGCGGCCTGAGCCTTGGCCTTCCGCGTTCATGGGTTGCCCAGCGATCTCGCTCTCTGATTTCTTGGAATTTATACCTTCATTATTGCCTGTCCCCCTCTTTACTGCGGTCCCACCCTCGACGACAGGTCTCGTCCTCTCAATCCTTTTACCGCAGCAATCCAGGCTGGGAACACGCTAGCAACACAGAGCATCCTCAATGCACACCACNGCTNCNTCACNTCTGNGCNTCGNTCNNCTNTNCNGCNNCGNNCNNCNNAGCATGCCGNNCGANGTNNTAGCNCNNGANGTNNTNAGCNTCNATCGATNNANNCTANCGNCNAGCATCNTCGTTCCCATTCCCAACTGCAACGCAACCAACGTCCGATACTCAGGCGCTCCTGTCTTCGGAATGGGGTTTAGGCAGAGCGAGGATTCAAGACAACCCTGGCAACCTCGAATTTGTCGCTGACCCGTACCCGAATAGCTCGGCGATTGTGTCCACCGGTCAGCTGAGCTACGACGGACCTGTCCTGCAAGTCACCTACCCCAAAGGCTCCTATTCCCATGATACCGGCGGAACGCAGTTCTACAATCTATGGAACCTGACGAATGGACAAAACTTCCAGTCGATGATGATCAGTTACGAGTTGGCCTTTGAAGACGGCTTTGACTGGGTGAAGGGAGGGAAGCTGCCCGGATTGCGAGGCGGGCTGAATTCGACGGGGTGCAGTGGAGGAAACCAGGTGACTCCTACTGGAGACTGCTTTAGCGCTCGGTTGATGTGGAGGAAGAATGCGAATGGAGAAGGTGAGTTGCCTGGTATATCACGGATCCGATCCATGAACTAATGCGGCATAGTCTACGCCTATATCCCTACAAGTGCCAATCTCTGCGACCGCAAAGATACTATCTGCAATAA
>JANDKE010000647.1:0-21845 GCA_027627275.1 Coprinellus aureogranulatus | reverse complement strand
GATATAATGCTACAGCCAATGTCAGTAGGAGCTGGGTTGCTTGGATTACATGTTGCGTTTCGCCCGAATTGGCAAATTTGACCCCACGTGGGTGGTCCGTGCGTCCAATTGTCAAGGCGCATTCTCCAGTTGGCAACTCTTTGCTTCAGCCTCTCAACTCAGTCTTCCTCGTATTCCTATCGCAAAGATACTCACTTCTGGATGAACCAAAGCTAAAATCTGCATTGCAGCATAGTCAACAGCAAGGCTACAATTGAACCGTGTTTTGAATGGCTTTCGTCAACGGCTCAAAAGCGTTCGTTCCATCGCCGTCCTCGCGTTCACGTGCAGGATGCGATTGGTGAACGCGTCCAGGACCCTGGTTTATCTCGTCAGAGGTCGGATATGAAAATGGCCGAAATTGGCCTTTGAGGGGTGGATGGAAAATCCCAAATTTTTGGCACCCCAGGGGTGGATGGCGGATCCAACCTCCGAGAACGGCCTCCCAGGGGTGGACTGCAAATCTGACCTATAAAACACTCAAAAATCCCCTTCTGCTCCAGAATCTGCTTCCACAACAGTCCAGCGAGGCTCGCGCTGAACGTGAAGCTCACTGCGCCAATATTACTCGCCACGGCCAACGCGATCGCCGCTGCCCTGGCGCTATCCTCCGGCATCTCCGCAGCGCGGACCACCTTGGTTAAGAGGATGGTTGCGCCGATGTTGGTTCCGGATATGTTACATAGGATGACCCCGAGCACACCGACTAGCCAGATGGTGGGGTACATGGAACGGCCGTTGGATGCGATGACAAGCCACCGCGCGAAGATCTGAATCCAGCCTTGGTGAGCAAGAGCCTCGATGAGGATAAATTGTGAGAACGCGAAGGGAACGAGAGCGAACGGGAGCCGGGGGAGTGCGGTGTAGAATGTGGGGAAGTGGGCGGCGAAAGCGTGTCTCTTGGCGCGATAGAACTGGTCGGCGCTCTGCAAGATATTTGTGGCCGTCTTTGACTTGGGGTCGAGAGCGTTCGGCAAGGCAGCGGCGACGTATGTTTGGGCAGTGTTAGCAGTGTTGTTTCGGGTGTTCACTCGGGTCTCCGCCTCAGATGACTCTTCGTTATGTGCCTCGCGGTGGGAAATGCCTGTCCCTGCATCCCTTACCGTTGGCGAGTGGTGTCGACGTAGCTCCTGTATGATAGCTTCCTCCTCAACCTGTGCCAAATCTTCGTCGGACCTCTTCCTCTGTGCTTGTCCTAGCATTGGAATCTTTTTCGCATATCGGTAGTGATCCCAGGCCAAGTCATAGATGAACTTGGCAACAGCAAACGGCAGGCTGACAATCCAAACGTCGACGTGGACGAAGCTGACCGCGATGATAACAACGAGGCATGTTCCGAGGAGAATGCTTCCCACCCACGCCCCAACTGGATCAAGCAGAACTGAGCGCACATCCAGATCCCCCGAAACATTCAAGCGCCGAGGGATATACTTCTGCTTGCGGAACTGGATTGCAAGGGCGACGAAGCACACGAGGATGCAGGCCAAAAATGGGAGGATAGTGTAGGCAGTGAAAGCCGCGTTGTTGACTCGAAAGCCTTCGCAAATGACAACATTGGTTGGATTGCCGACGAAGAGGACCATGCTGGCGGTATTCGCGGCTGCAAACTCGGACATGAGCCAGGATATAGGGTTCAACTATGGGAAGGGTCGGCGTCTACGAGCGAGAACAGGATTTTAAGGCGCACCTCTTGCACTTTGGTGTAATACACCAGAAACGCCGTCCCCGACAGGATGACAGGATCGTTCCCCAGGAACACGCTTAGGACTGTCAACATGATATAGAAGTAGAGGTAGAGTTTGTATCCATTCGACCCGCCCTTATTGCTGACCCAGAAGGCCGCTGCTTGGAGGACACCCGTGATATCTAGCGTGATAGCCATATACGCCAACGAGAAGAACAGTATAAGGATGTTGTAGGGCTTGACACCATCCGTCCCCCTGCCCAATACGCGTTAGCGCCCGTACAGCTGATATGTGACAGCGACGTACACAATCCCATCTCGGATCTGCCTAGGTCCTAGGCACTGCGAGGCCCAGAGCACAAGGATAGCGATAATTGGGGCTGTGGTAAGATTGATATGAATCCGCTTGCGTCCAAGGAGGGGAAAGTTGAGCGGAAAGGAGACTGGATAGATAACAAAAATGATCGAGACGAAGAATATCACCAACGTGGCGATAGCAGATCCCGAGAGAGCCATTGCGACTTGACGATGGCAACGTCGTCTGGCGTTCGTCGATACACCAGTTGACAGTCCTGGAAGGGTCCGGGGTGATGGGAGGACCGAAGCCCTCGCTGCTAGCCAAGGCGGTCCACGAGCTCTCAGAACTTTATCTCTTACTTTCCTCCCCAACTCCTAAGCGAAGCTGTTTGTGGGGACCTGGGTCAATGTCGGATCATTGCACTGCCCACGTCTTTATTCGAGCTGACCTTGAGCTGACCTACGGCAAGGAGCGAAATAGAATTCCAACGATGGCAATCACTGGCAGGTCAGCAGAGCGTTCCAATCGGTCCACCACCCACGTTCATTCTTCCTCTACAGCATTCCTTCGTACGCCAATTCCAAGACTGTTCTCGTCCGTTCACGCCGCAGCCTGACAAGGTGATGGTGGGTGGAAAGAAAGGGGCAAAAAGGACGAATCTGGCCCAGCACTCCAATTCGCTCGATTGATGCCGGCAATCTCTTGTCTTTTCCGTCGATCTTGCGGACCAAAGCCTTTGTGCCCACAGAAGGTGAAGAGCCCCTTTGTTGAAGGTTGCAATGAGGCCGCAGTCAGAGGCATTGCCTTCCCGAGCGCCTAAATGGCAACTGACAACTTTCTTCCTGACTATGACCGAGTATTTGCCAAGTTCCTTGACCTGTCCTTGAGCAATACACCATGGACGCCGAGACGCGCCAACATGATCGTCGCTTCTTAGCTGTTCCCTTGCCGCAAGGAGGCACTTCGCAGACTCCGGGAGGAAAGAAGAGGATTCCGAGGAACCACGCCCCTAGCTACAGACACGGGACACCATCAGGTGAGTACTGTTTTGTCCAGCATCGAACTATGAGGCTGACGCCCCGTATAGGGCCATGGCCCTTCGTTGACATCGATGATGAGGTCGACCCAAAGCGAATTGAAGACCCTGACAGCCACTTACCCATGTCTGGTGCCCCATGTCCGCACTTCATGCTCAGGGACCAGGAATTCTGCTGGTGCAAGTACCCTCAGGCCTTGTTCCCGAACTGGACGAAAAGACAGCAGAAGAAGAGCAAGATTCGCCGCGTCATTGAGAAAGCAGGAGGGAGATGTTTGGTGTACTATGTCGACGTGAGGAACAATGGCATTTTCGTGTCGTCAGGGGCTAGGGAGGTGGACGATTCTGATAGCAAGTTGACCGCCCAGTGGAGTCTGATGATGACCGAGGTGCGCTTCAATTCGTCGTGGCCGTTATGGTTGAAGCTAACGGTTGTCAAACAAGCGCCCACAAGCATCGCGAGCAAGAGTTGTGTTCGTCGACTCATTAACGGGCCCCATTCTTCAAATGCTAGGCATGCGCTACAATATCGAACCTTTTTTCTTCTCCTCAACTATAGGATGGATACCCTCGAGGTTCCAATCGAATGTCACTCCCAACGTTGGCGACCGTAAGTCGCAGAACCTATTGTGCTTGCTGTAGGCTGACTTGAGCTTCAGATATAACCATCACGCTGACCTTTGCTCGAGGGCAGAAGAACCCTGATGAACCAGACATGATCCCCTCCCCAATGTCCAGCGTGTTCAGCCTCAATACCCAAGCCACTAACCCCACTCCTCTAACACGAATACCAGAATTGATCATTGATACCCAAGCCGCTCTTCCTCTCCGCTCCAGTGCGTAGTTCCGCAGCCACTGTACTCGCAGCCCCTGTCGCTCACACCCCACCCAGGTGGGATACACCTTCTCCCAGATTTCATATCACTCCATATGATCAGGTCACTCCACAACAGCACCGTAATCTCCTGTCATAACGGCAGAGACTACCTGACGACGACTGCAGAAGCCATGCACGACAGGTTCGTGCTCACGGGCAAGTCCGTGTATTGGAGCTCGATATTCGAAAGGACGCAAGACGCAACCTTCTTGCTCCTGAGTATCCTGTGGTATGTGATGTACTCGTGGGATGAGGTGTTCGAGGAGCTGTACAAGCATATTTGCTTTTTGGTGAGCCTAATCGCTTCGTCGACCATGAAGGTTCGAGAAGTGTTTAATATGGCCTTTCGTAGGAAGCGGAAGTCGTGCAGCAAATGATCGTGAACGAAGAAGACTCTGATACAAGCGAAGCAGCTCAGAACATTACACAGGAGCTCCATGCTATCCGAGCGCATCTCATGCACTACGAATCTCTCCTCGAGGAGTTCATCAAAACCGTGCAATTCGTAAAGAACACCCCGAACCCTGGTCTGGACAATCCTGACGCGTTGTCCGATGAGTTAAGGGAGACTACTCGGTCGCTGATTGAGAGAGAGTGCGACAACTTGATTCGGGACATCGTGCGGTTGGAGAGGAGTAGGCTCATGCAAGACAAGCGGTTGAAGAATGTCATGGACCTTGGTTTCAGTCTGGTTAACATTGAGGACAGTAGAAGGATGGCGAAGCTCACGGAAGCTTCCGTGCGGGACAGCGCAGGTAGGTCCCTTCTCCGTCTTCCCTCTATCGTTGCTGAAGGCCAATCCTGTAGCCATGAAGCAGATAGCCTATCTCACTATGGTCTTCCTCCCTTCAACCTTCATTGCTGTAAGTAAGCTCGTTTACCGCTATCCGCCGCATCTCAGCTCCTTCAGGCCGCGTTCGGTATGAACATCGTGGAGATAAACCCAGAGGAATCCGCCGCCGACATGACACTCGCAAAGTACTTCGAAGTCTCTCTCCCACTCACCTTCGTAACCATCTGGGTTGTAATCGCATACCAGATCGACATCGAGGATCCTCGTGCAACACAAGATGGCCTGGACAAACAACGCCAGCTCGAAGCCCGCACCCGCGGCCGCCAACCAAGCTGGCAAAATGAGATCGCAGCCAAGATGGGCGTGAAAAGGTACCGCAAGCTTGGAGTGTTCTCAAGGTTGCTGTGGCCTTTCTTCCTTTTGATGAGCTTCTTGGAGAGGAGGAGACTATTGGCAGATATGCTGAGACGAAAGACAGTGTCTGGTGGGATGCCGACGACCTCGAGATTTAGACTGTCCAAACATGCGTAGTTAGAATGCTAGACATCCTGTGATCCATCGATACCATGTAATATTGATACCTCATGTATACAGCGATTTCCTCCAGTCTCCGACGCTTGAAAGCATGTCTCTCAAGTTGTCATTGGCAGTCTACTCCTCATCGCGGATAATGAGCAGGAGAGGGTAGTCTAAGTGTGGCTCTCTACAGAAACGAGCGGCTAACCGTCGCCGATCGTGAGTTCCTTGCTACCTGAAGCAATCGCTCTCAGATGGAGGATGTGACTCCGAGTAACCCAACTCCAAGACTAGTCGGTCAAATCGTGATTGCGCCTGAGGATAGGATTAGACCGGCTCGAGAAGTCCCTCTGATGAACTCACTGTTTCCTCTGGAGGTGGTGGCCATGTCCAGTGCGTGTTCGTTTCCCCCTGAAGTGGTGCCAGCCATGCCCAGGACGGGTTTTGTCTCTTGGGCGCTTTCAGTGACCGGACATAGTGGTCAAGGACGCCCTCCAAATCTTCTATAGAAGGCCTATCGCCCTTTAAATTGCTAAATTCTAATATATCAAGTCGACGGTCGGGTTCGCCTTGGCGTATGGCGAGCCCATCTTGCAACTTTTTGACGAGAAACTTGGGGCGGCACTGCTACTGCGTCAAATCTCAAGGATCGAAGAGCTGGAAAAGATTTGGCATCTTCCCTCCAAAATTCCCCAAACCTGCCAACACAGAATGCTTGTATGCTGATTTCGCGAAGTTTGGGCAATTGTGCAGTGACGTNCCAAAATTGTGTTGGGACTCGAACGGAGCCCTTGAAATGCTCGCGATCAAGCTCCAACTGCAAGACTTCGAGTTCCTGGAGGCATATACCNGGGATCATGCTCTCATTCTCTGTGAGCATTGGAAACCAAGGTTGATGGTGACAGCTTCCCNAGCAGCCACTGCACAGNGAAACGTCTGTCGGGTCCTCTGGCCACCCANANTTAGCGACCACNCGATGTGCTTTCAGCCCACAACTGATGCAGCTGTCANTTCCTCCATGAAAGCGCAGGTCCTGTTTGATATAAGAGTATGCGAGCTTGAAGGTCGGCTTGTTTGAAGCGTCGAGTGTTTCANGACTGCCCACAGCATAACCAACCATGAACAACTCTGCCAAGGATCCCTCCCACGGCTTNANCTTCAGGCGAAGTCGCTTGAANCGCAAGTTTGTCGATATGCANGTGCTGAGCGCAGAGAAAAACGCCAGAAAATTCGATCCAGCCGCCAGCGCCATAGCCGACATTTGAGAACGATCATCCGGAATCGTGAAGGCGTTTATATCAGCATGGACAATAGNAGTTTCGGGCATGTGGAAGAGTTTCAAGAGGACAGTGAGGGATGCGGGACNGCCGTGTATTTCCAAGCGCTGTAGTTGAACGAGGTGAGGTTTTTCATCGAACACATCCCCGGGTGNAACATCGGAGAATGCTCTGATGATCGAGAGAACTCTAATGCTGGACGCGATGGATGAAAGAATGGATTTGAGTTGTCTCGNCGANGGGCGGGATCCGAGGGATAAACTTTCCAGATGAAGGCGAGATANACACTCGCTTCGGAAGATACCGGCATCCCATGCGGTCTTGTTACAGTCTTTNATTNGGAGTTCTTGTAATCGCGGTGTNTCTCCGCCAAAAAGNGACCCCGGGATCTCGTCTGAATTCTCAATGGATAGGTGANGGAGCGTCGTGGACGCAACAGTGCAAATCTTGAATATATCTCCAAGATCGTGACCGGAGAGGACGAGTTTNTTGAAGTTGACGCTGGGATCTGNCATCATGCTTGCAACCATAATGCGGTGGCGAGGATATGAGACGCGGGCGAAAAGGTCGACAGGCAATGGTCGTGAGTTCNGGACTTGCAATGCAATGAATTGCGCNGACTTGGTAGTGGAAGTAATGGCGATTGACGCCCATAGAGCCTTGCAATCGAATGAAATTTCCCGCCACTGCCTGCAGACGTGACAGAGGATAATCCATCTATTCCGCTCCTCCGACATGGGGGAGTAAAGAGCCAGCCGGCGCCGATCGAACGAAGCTACAATGTCGTCTCGAACATGTAGGAAGATCTGGGAGAGAACTTCCTTCGGCAAGCGCGCAATGGGGGATAGGGTGTTCCGGAATGTCTTCCACTCTATGACAATCTNGTTCAGCCTTCGTAGATTGGTGTCCGCTAGTCGCCGAGCTTCNTCGGCGCCAGCTGGCATCCNTTGATTGAAGGCATACGCTAGATTGAGGTCTTCAGGANCGACGCTNGGTGTCATATACCTTNATTCATACAGTCAGAANTCCAGAGAACGGCAATACAANNTTACGTGGGGAGGCCAACTCACCNGCCCAATGATGATGGTGTGCTGCAGAGNAGTGTAGCCATTTCGGAGCTCGAACTAGCGCCCGCGGCAATGACTCGGACCAGCACTGCGGCCAAAGCGCTGAAGGCCCGTTTAGGTTGAATAAATTCCCTTGAATGCTGAGGGGATGAACATAGTCATGATCAATGTTTTTATTTGCAGNTTTTATCATCTAGACCTCCCCGAGGCTACCCCNNAGGCCTTCCCTTGNCCCAACGTTGCTCGACAGCAACGGCNANTGCATCACCGGCAACTGCCGGAGCAGCATTTCGAATTCGAATCTGACCCTGCTTCTTTCCCTCTTTCNATCACCCCATAAGAACCCCAAGCCAGCTCAGTCANTTCCCCTAAGATTGACTGCGANTCACGTTCACATCCAATTGTTCCGCTCTACATCTGAATCAAGCAATCTCTCCCGCAANACGGGGACCCTGCTGCGAACAACCCATCTAGGATAGNGCAAATCTGTCGAACCNANATTAGGCCTGCGATACCAACANAATTACTNTTAGGAAANNCCTTATCAATGTGCGACAAAGAGACTCACGGTTTCCTCTNGGGGAGGAGGCCAGNTCCAGGCGTTCAAGTTCCTTCGCTGCCTCGGCGCTTTGAGCGTCACAACATACTCTTGCAGGATGTCCTTGAGGTCGCCGAACGAAATATCTTGACACGCTTTGCTGAATTCTAAAGTGCGAAGTCGGCGTCCGGTTTCCGNGTGCCTAATACAGAGACCATCTCGCAATCGTTGAATGAAAATCGGCGGCACTGGTGTTGAATCGAGTTTCAGGGATTCCAAAGCAGGGAACGAGCTCATATCGNCCTTCCAAAGCTCGCCAAACTTCCCCGTACAGAAACCCCTGACAANGACNTCACGAAGCTTTGGTAAGTNCGCCATAGCGGTCCAGAANCCNGTCGGNACTCTGAGCGAGTTCTTGAAATATTGAGGGTTAAGCTCNAAATCCACTGCTNCAAGATCATCGAGGCACAGCCCCGGGATTACGCTCTCTTCTTGCGATAACATGGGGAACCANGGNCGATAGTGGCAAGNACNNTTGCAGCCNCTGCACAGNGNGATGTCGCGCCGTAGCCCTGGAGCGTTGTGGTCTTTCAGNCCGCAACTGGCGCAGCAATCGTTNGTTCCGTCGAATCGCAGATCGAGGTGGGTATANGAGTAGCGGAACTCGAGGATCGGCTTGTCAGGGGCGTCNAAACTAGTGTTGGGNTTNGGTTCTTCGTACCCGTCCATGAATAGTTGTCCTAGAGCACCGTCCCAAGGCTTCGACTGTAAGCGGAGTCGCTTGAGGTGGAAGCTGGATGAGCGGCACATATGGAGGGCATCAAAGACGGCCAAGAAGCGTGGCCCGACCGCCAACGCCACCGCCAGCCTAGCAGGTTTTTCTTTCGGTGGGTGCTGGAACTTGTTCATCTCAACNTAGACGGTGGTGGTGCTTGGGATGTGGAAGAGTTGCAGAAAGTTGATGAGCAAGTCTGGCTCGTCCTGTAACTCCAGGTGTTGTAATNGCATGAGTCGAGGTTTACTGCCCTTGCCAGTGGCNTCNTGCATGTTGTCCCAGGGAAGCGAATCGCGAATGGTAAGCACTTTGATGCTNGGAGCAAGGAAAGATAGGATGGACGTAAGCTCCATCATCGCAGGTCGTGATTCCGGGGGCAGCTTTTCNAGGAAGAGGTGGGATAAACGTGGGCTGNGGAAGATGCCCGCATCCCACGCGATGTTGCTNCAGCCGATGAGATGCAGTTCCTGCAACGCCGGCGTTTTCCCCCCGAAAAGGAGCTTGGGNACGTTATCCGCGTGTCTAATAGTAAGATAGCGCAGTGACGTGGACCCGGAGGTGAGGTTCGTCAAAACCGGGCCAGGGCGATCGGAGGAGAGGTCAAGCTCGTTGAGGTCGAGCTGAGGGACCCTATCCAATATTTTGGCGACCATGGAGCAGTGGAGAGGTTCCGAGAAGTAGGCGAAAAGGTCGATAGGAAGGGGTCGCGACCTTTGTATTTGAAGGTCAATGAAGTCGGCAGAATTTGTGGTTGGGTTGACGCCTATCGATGCCCAAAGCGCCCTGCAACCAATAGACACCTCCCTCCAGTGTCTACAGACTTGACTCACGACAATCCACCGATTGCGCTCTATCGGGGTGGCTGTTGGGCGAAAGGGTCCATAGAACGAGGCTAAGATGGTGTCCCGAAGATGTAGGAAAATCTCGGCGATTATCTCCTTCGGCAGGCGTGATATTGGCGACAAGGTGTTGCGGTAGGTCTTCCATGCCCTTGCCACCTCGAGCAGCGCTTCGATGTTACCATCCGTCAGCTTCCTGGCCTCGTCGGTGCCAGCGGGCATACGTAGGGTGGCAATATCAGGATTGAGGTCATCACAGACTATGCTGGGCGCCATATGTCCTTGAACACGATTCGAATACAGTTAGAGCTTGAGTGCAAGGTAAAAGGGAGTGGCTTACAGGGTGGGATCGTTGTTCAAGATAGAGATGATCGTGATCGCGACGCGTGTGGAAGGTGCCACCGCTCGATTCGGAGCTCGAATTGAGTGAGTTAGCGCCCGTTACTACTGTAGCGTGAAAGGCTTAAGTCAACGTTCAACGTTGGGCAGGTCAATAAAAATTACAATACATGAGCCTGAGCGAGAAGAAACATAGTGTACATGAAAAGATATATAAGACGATCATACAAGGGCTGCGAATTCCAATCACAAGATGGCAAACCCACCAAAATCCAAGAATCCCTCTTCGAGGGACATCTTCCTCACTACAAGAGCCTCGACAATCAGCCTTGGCTTTTCGTCCTCCTCCGCATTTCCATTGACTGCGTCGCCTGCCTCTTTAGGGAGTACATCGTTGATGGTGACCCTAGCTGTCGCAGATGCCAGCTCGACGACCGCTGGGTCAACATCCAAGTGCGATTCGCCGGTAGTGGTGGAAGCGAACGTAGGAAAGGAGTGTAATTTTGACGTGGCCGGGGAGGGCAAGCCAAACACATCATCTTCCTCGTCCTCGATAACGATATTGGGTACGGGTTCATCATCGGCGGCAAGAATCGTTGCGTCAGAGACCGAGCGTGCAACGGCGCACATCGCTTCCTCCTCGCTCTTTGCCACTTCATCAAGTACCTTAGCGACCTCGGCGTTCGCGGGCATGGGTACAGGAGCAGAAACTTCGACCGACTGAGCAGCCATGGCTTCCAGCGCCTTCCTCTTCTCCTCCCTCTTCCTGTCCCTAGCCTCTCTTCGGTTATGGGCTTTCCTCTGCTGGTTGTCGAACTGATCGCCGTTGGCTTTCTTGTCGTTGAGGAACTTCATCTTCTTCGCCCGCTTATTCTTACCCCCAACAAGGAGGTGCGCGGAGGGGTTGTGAGCGCGCGTACGCAAGGGACGTGGTTTGTAGACTGACGAGATCTCCAGGTCGACGGCGAAAGTGGGAACGTCGTCCATAGAGAAAACCTCGCTCGAATTAGGAGAAGGGTCGAGGATGACTGTGCTGGAGAGGTCATCGTCCGATGTCTCGGTCGTCTCGGTGTAGGTCGAGCTGGAATATGCGGAATCATCCTCGTCTTCGCCGTCGGCCTTCACCAGCCTTCTCCGATCCCCGCTCTTCTTCGCCAGTCTAGCCAGCGCTGCGGGGATCTCGACTTCCTTCACCACAATCACACTCGCCCCTATCTCCCCCGCCATCATCTCGAGCGTTTCCAGAGTCTGCTCCAGCTCTTCCTTGCTAAGCCCAACCAAGTCTCCGCTATCCGCCACGCCGAGTTCGTAGTACGCCTGCCCACCGCCTTCGAGGAGTCGCCATTTGAGCTGGGTGACCAGCCGAGCGAAGCGCGCTGGAGATGGATTGAGAAGCTGGAGCTTGTATTCGACGTTGCCGTCGTCAGACTCCGGGACAAGGCGGGGTAGCGTGATAGCGAGCTCCGACGACAGGGGGCTGGGCGTATGTGTTCTGGAGTGGAAGCTGGGCGCTGGGGAGGGCGATGCCGAGGTGCTGGCTATGAGCGTGTCCCAAGGACTGGGTACTCGAGGGCTNTCNGACTCTGACTCGCCNAACATCTGTGGTGTATANANNCTTTGCTCAGAGNCTTGTTAGAGCGCTGGGTTGTCTCCTGNGATCACTTGTAGGTCCGTCGCCGTCGTATGTTTTGTGTTGAGTTTACGAGATCGTTGGTGAGGGGTAGAAGTGATATTCGAGGAATCATTGTATNGGGTTGNAAGCGTTTAGGTCGATGTATCTTCCTTGGTTCAAGCAGCCATAGCAAGGGAGANGTTCAATGAGGGTGAGANTTAAGATAGAGTCAGACACGTTGATCGGTGAAATATATCCGGNNNCTGTTGGCCCCTATTTGTTCNGACACACGTTGCCTGACTCGAGCTTGGATTCAGACATAGTCAGTATTCTCTGCAAAACNAGTCAATCCACCNGCATCGCCTTGTCCTGAATAACTTAAATNNACNNNCTAGCTTCNNGCTGTCACGCAGGAGANTAGGCAGTGCCTCTTTGCCAANGGCGATGACACATTGACAACTGTANTGTCANCTAATCATGCCAGNAGGCTACTATGNTATAGAGNGCATTGNAAAGGNATGNGCTGGCNGAGGGAGTTACAAGCTACATTCGGTTGCNGATGGTNGGGACGANGGGGAGTATCCAAGNTCAAGAAGCATCCTGCGCATCCGATCCTCAAGCTAAAGNCAGGAANNGATGGCCNTGGCCAGTCAGAACCNCGAATTCACAGGATTGANTNGAATCGCTGCTTACAGTTTCCTCTGCTGGNGGCCATTTCCACACAGTAGAGCCCTTNTGGGAGACGATNAGNGTTTCAATATAGGGACCNAGNATGCCTTNCANATTCTGCNCTGAAATGCCNCTGTCGAAAGATCCGAGCTTGTGGGTGAATTCAATCGAATGAAGCCGGTGTTCTGGATCTGGATGCCGAATCTCGAGGCACCTTTCCAGTTTCCGGATGAATCTCTTCGGTGTCATGACACCATCGAAAGCCACGCTCTTCAGGGCAGGGAAAGCGACAGGATTGCTTTGCAAGAGNTCGCCCAATNTCCCAAGGCAGAATCCTTGGATCGTCATCTTGCGAAGCCTCGGGAGGTGAGAAAGCATCATCCAGAGCATTGGTGGAATGGTAGCCTTGAAAGCACCCATCCGGCTGAGCTGGTTCATTTCGAGTACCTCGAGTNCCTGTAGCGNAAGTCCAGGTANGACAGGAGNATTGGCGAAGGTCATGGGGAACCACGGTCGAGGATGGCACGAGAGCTCGCAACCACCGCACATGGAAACGTCTTTCCGAACCGCTTTGGCGGCTTTCTTGTCCAGGACGTAGTGGAAACGCTGGCCACAGCCATGGCATGGCTCATTGTGTCCGCGCTTTCGAGTATCGGTATAGGGATAGGCGAATGTAAGATGGAATGAGGGGGGATGCGAGTCCTCATAAGAGTTGAGTTTACCGCAAGGCCCCCCGCGGTTTCCTCCGTCTACCAAGCTCCCCTCCATTATTAGCTTCATTGAACCTGGGACTTCTCCTTTATCATCATTCCCAGTCACGATGCTCAGGCGCTTGAATTCGAGGGGGGACGATCTACATGTCGATAGACCGGACAGGAGCTCCGTGAAGTGATCATCGTTGGTAGTGGTAGATGCAGTTCGCTGGAGGGAGGTCCGCATGCACACTCTGATATGTGTCGAACATGGTATGTAAAAGAGCCTGAGTAAATACTTGGCGGGCTCAGGCTTTTCGTTGATGTCCAAGAGCGTCAGGTTGTGAAGGTATGGCTCGTCTCCTTCCTTGTTTCGGGCGAAGTCTTTGTGAAGAGAGTTCTTGAGGATGAGTGTTCCCAGAGATTTGGAAACCGAACGAAGGACCGTTAAAAGCTGTTCCGGAGAAGGCGCCGCGATGCCGTTGAGATTTTCAAAGTGGAGGTAGGTCAATGTGTTACTGTGGAAGAAAGCTGCATCCCAGGCTATCCTTTGGCATCCCATAATCCGGAGTTCTCGTAGCGGCGGGGTCTTGCCGTCAAATATAGTTTTTGGAATGTCATCAAACGGGCCGTTAAGACAGAGATGAAGGCGTTGGAGCGAGTGCGCCAGATGGGTGATCCTTGGTAGAAGCCGCCCTAGTCCAGAGCCCGAAAGGTTCACTACTTTGAAATTGATGCTCGCTTCTTCATTCAATAACTGGTAAAGAAAATTCTGTTGGACCTCATCTGGACTGTTTAGATGGAGTTCGACAGGCAATGGCCAGGACTTCCCGGTTTGAAGCTCGTTGAGACCTGGCGAACGCGTGCTGAGATTGTTGACATGGATCACTGTCCATAGTGGCTTGCACGCAAAAGCGACCTCTCGCCAGTAATGGCAGACGTGTGCTACTACTATCCAGTAGTTCTTCCGTTTGGGAGAGGAGCCCTGTACCACTTGGTCTCGAAGGCGGACGAAGATTTGACTGAGGATCTCCTTCGGCAAACCAGAAACCAAAGACAGGGCGTTGCGCCGGGTACTCCATGTTCTGATCATTCCACGGATATGGTCGATACCTTCATTCAGCCAACGGATTTTCTCATCGATTATCGCTTGGGCTTCTGCGTCGTCAGCAGCGAGTTGTTGGTCATGAGCAGCTGCTGAATCAAGGTCGGCAGCAACGACGTAGGCTGCCATTCGTCTTTCGATGGTTCGATACATGTGAACACAACTTCGCGCGTAGTCTTAGAGGAGCTTACCGAGCTAGCTTGGGGTATGTACTGGTATGTGTGGTTGAGGGAGAGAAAAAGCAAGGAGAAGAGAAGCGCGTCGAATTTGAGTTCGAAATGCTGCTACGGCAGTTGCCGGTGATGCCCCTGTGCAGAAGGGAAGACCTTGGATTAGCCTTGGGCAGAGACAGAAGGTAGATATTGTTGCCTTAGTCCCAAATTCATTAACCATCCAGGCTTTTAAGGAATGTCTTCAGCCTGAGGGAGATTGAGGAGAGCGGTAATGGCGTTAGGTATCGTTGTTGCCGCGCGGGCGCTCGTTCGAGCTCCGAAATGTCTAGTAGGACTCTGCAACTCACCTGTCTCACCACCATCATCCCAGTGCACCTTAGTTGATTCTCGCCAGTGACCCAGTGAGTGAAAGTATCTGGCCGTCCACTAATCATCTGACTGTGTTGAATTAAGGTACATGACGCCTAGCATAGTTCCTGATGAACTCAATCCAGGGTCTGCCCATCAACGGATGCCAGCTGGTAGAGATGCGGCTCGGGAACTGGCAGACAGAACCATCGAAAGACTGAAAGAGCTTGTCATAGAGTGGAAGGCCTATAGGAACACCTTTTCCCCTATTGGACGCCTGCCGGAGGAGACGCCGTCGTAGCGTCATTCGATCGGCATCGTACCCTCAGCTACACGCCTCCTTCGAAGGAGCGGAACAGATGGGTCGTTCTCTGTCACGTCTGTAGGAAATGGAGGGAGACTTCCCTCGATTGCAAGGCTCTATGGGCATCGATATGCATCACCTCCACCACCAATTCGGCCCACTTCATTGGACTGCAAATCGACAACTCGCGACCATTGCCGATCGATCTTTCCGCCTCCCTTTCACATTCTCGCCATCGCACAATGGTGAAGGACATATCGAAAATGCCCGGGGTCAACTTTAACAAACTCGTCCTCTACGGTAACGACCATGGGCGAGTTCTGAAGAATTTCACTGTTGCGTCGACGTCGCTCCGTCATCTGGCTATCAAGAATTCAGAAATCCCCGAATCGCTCTTTGCCGGAGACACACCGCAATTGCAAGTACTCAAGTTGCGAGAATGCAGTAAGATCTCATGGGACTGCGGTATTTTCCGGAGTGAACATCTGTCTCACCTTCACCTGGAATGTTTGGAGTCCGACTCTCGCCCTTCGTCGAGGCAACTCACATCCATTCTCTTATCCCTCGTCCCTAGTATTCAGGACCTTTCCATCATGTACGCCTTCTCTGATGATTCATCCGGCAAACCGGATGGCGGGAAACCTATGCTCACCCGGCTACAACGCTTGAAGATGTATGGGGATCCGAAATCCTGCGCCAACCTAGTGAAACACTTCCGTATGCCAGCTACCGCTACTGTCCATGTCGATATGAACACGATCCAGTATCCACTACGTCTGGACAGGTCGGTAGCGATACTGTTTGGGCCCAGATTCCTGGAGTTTTTCTCCGCGCTCAGCAATTGCGTGTCAACTGAAATCCAGCTCGTGCGCCTTAGTCTTCGGTCGGAGCCTGGTGACGGTGGTTTGGCGAGCTTATTCATGGACGGATACTCCACAGGTGGCCCCAACAATTTCAAAACTTCGGACGAGCCAACACTCAAGCTCAGCTATATTCACGCCCATACGGACTTGCGATTTGGTGGAGAAGACGACTGCTGCGCTAGTTGCGGATTGAAAGGACATCAAGTGATCGCTAGATCTGGGAGTCCTGGGCAGCTTGTGGATGTTTCTCTGTGCAGTGGTTGCTCAGGAAGTTGTCACTATCGCCCATGGTTCCCAATGCTCACACATGAAGAGAGCGCAATCCCTGGTATTTGCCTCCAGAATCTCGAAGTACTGGATTTAGAGCTCGACCGCAACCGTTCCAAGAGATTTGTAAGAGTTCCAACACAATTCTGGAACGTGGTCGCGCGATTGCCAAGTCTCCGCGAAATCAAGATCCAAGGATTCTGCTCTGGCAAGTTCGGCGAGCTTTGGATGGACGATGCTAGCTCCTTTCCGGCTCTTCGATCTTTAAAATTTGACGCAGTAGCCGTTCCGTCCATTCTCGTTAAAAGGTTGCAAGATGGACTCTTCATACGGCAAGGCGATCCTGACCGTCAACTTGAAACGTTGGAATTCGGCGAGAATTGCGATGGCGTTTCGATAGAAGACTTGGAGGGTATCCTCGGGAAGTATGTACGAACTCTCAAAGCGCCGAAGGAAGAAGGACTTCCTGGGAATGGCCTCCACCTCCAGAGGAAACGGTGAGTCTCGCAGTGTGCTGTTTCGCTGAAGGTGACTTTGACGGGCGATCTTTGACGGGCGATCTTTGACGGGCGATCTTTGACGGGCGATCATGATTATATCCAGGCACAATCGAGATTCGAGCGCTTGGCCTTGGAATTAGGTTATTCCAAGTCACGTCCACCATCTGCTGGAGACTGTACAAGGTAGCATGTAACGCAACTCGCTGCACATAAACCCATATTTCTATTCCATCATCATTACTCGAGATTCGGTACGAAGTGTCGCTCGCCACTACGGATTTGAAGCCCTTGCATGCGTCTTTTTATGTCGTACAAATGGGAGGGTTGGACCGAAATCGACCGTTCCGGTTCGTTGACCTACCATACAACCCATGCATTTGCTTTCGTATCACCAACTCCATTCACCCTCGGACGGTGGGGACGACGGAGAGTACCCTAGCTCACAGAGCCTTCTCTGAAACTGGTCCTGAAGCTACATACAGAGTGGATCAGATTCACGGCAAGGTGAGTCAAGCACATTGAGACTTACCGTTTCTTCTGGTGGTGGCCATTTCCACATTGTAGAGCCCTCGCTGTGAACTACGAGGCTATGGACGTACGGTCCCAGGATGCTTTGCAAATTCTGGGTTGAGACACCATCGTCGTAATCATCTGCTTCGCAGCTGTGGCGAAACTCGATAGAATGTACTCGACGGTCGGAATCCGTATGCCGCATCTTGAGACTGGTTTGTAGCTTCTTGATAAACCTCTGGGGCGTTGCTACACCATCGAAAATGAGAGTTTTCAGAGCTGGGAAGGCGTTAGAGTCGCTTGCCAGATGGTCTCCAAACTTGCCGAGGCAGAACCCTTGGACGCTCGCTTTGCGGAGCTTTGGGAGGTGCGATAACATCGTCCAAAGAGCCGGAGGCAGTGTGATGTGGATTTTAGCGGGGTAGCCCCGGAGCGATCTCGTCTGTTTCAACTCGAGAATCTCTAGCTCTTCCAAGTGAACATCGGGAATGAAGGGCTCTTCATCATGATTCATGGGCAGCCATGGTTGACTATGGCACGGACGCTCGCAACCGGTGCAGAGAGATACATCGACCCAGCTACCCTTGTGGTTGCTGGTCTTCCCCGAGACGTGGTGGAAGGGTTGGTCACAACCGCGGCAAAGTTCGTTCGACCCAAATTCCCGGGTGTCGAATTGGGGATAGACAAGTTCAAGGGAGAAACAAGGGAATTCCGACGTGCTGCACTGGCTGAAATGATCGTCGGCCCTTGAAATCCCTGTGGCCACCAGGCATCCTTGAAGCCTTGTTAGTTGCATCGGAGGTAGGCCGGGTACGGCTCTGATAGTATACAAAGCCGCTTGAACTCGAGAGGAGATGCCCGGCACACCGATAATGATGCGATGAGCTCCAGGAAGCGATCATTCATAGTGGTTGCGGAGGCCATTCGTTCTGCTCTGGTGCGTAGCGGGACGAGTTGGTCTAAGGCTACCACAAACATTTTGATTCTGGCTGACTGTGGAATGCGAATGAGTCGGAGAAACTCTCCGAGAGACGGCACCTCTCCTCGGACATCCAACCGAGCCAATTTGGCGAGGTATGGCTCGTCTCGTTCATCGAGCTGGGAGCGCAAACCTGCAACACTATTGAGAACGAGAGTATGCAACGTAGCTGCCGCTGATATAAGAACAGCTTGAAGTTGTTTCATTGATGGACGTATGCTTTGCGCAAGGGATAGGGAGAGGTGCGTCAAGTTGCCGCCGTGGAAAATACCCGCATCCCAAGCAATTGCACGGCCTCCGATGAGTAGTCGGAGCTCCCTCAGAGACGGTGTTTCTCCACCGAATAGATCCTTCGGGAGATCATCCTCTGACCCAAGAAAAAGATAGAGGTACTGGAGGTATGTTGCCCTTTGGGTGAGACATGAAAGGGCTTCTCCCGCTCTAGCACCCGTAAGGAATAGCTCCTTGAGATGTATACGCGGTTGCCTGATTAACAGCCTTATAACGCGCTCTTGCTGGCATTCGGTAGATGTTGATGCACGAAGTTCGACTGGCACAGGCCAAGAGATTTGCGCCTGAAGCTCGTCCAGAGTAACTGATGCACCGTAGGTCCTCGGCCTGCCGTTGTTAGCGATGCAGATCACCGCCCATAGTTCCTTGCATGCGAATGCCACGTCCCGCCAGTACTTGCAAACACGCGTGACCAGTATCCAGCGATTATTTGATTCGACGACGGCATATGGCCCGAGAATGCGTTCCGGCACCACCATGTCTCGCAGGTGGACGAAGACTTGACCAAGCAGCTCTTTGGGGAGGCGCGAAATTAGAGAAAGGGTGTTGCGATGGGTATTCCATGACCTTATAAGGCCATGAAGGTGGTCGATTCCCCCCTCGAGATCGCGAATTTTGTCATCAATCGTTGTCTGAGCTTCCTCGTGGTGGGTAGGGAGCTGCGAAATTGCTGCAAGGTCGAGGTAGGGAGGAACTCGAACAGTGTGGGATCCCATGTCTTCGCGGAATATCAGATGATGTGAGCGCATCCTAGGAACACCAGATTCACTCACCAGGGCGTTATAGAAGTGCTATACACCAGCGATCGAGGCGGGGAAGACGGTAAAGGTTGCTACTGGGCACTTGGTCAAGTTCGACATGCAGTCCCGGCAGTTGCCGTTGATGGGGTTGGAAGCAGTCACGGTTTGCACATCGTCGACCTCAACGCTCGCTGCGACCAAGTCAGTGGGGCTGTGCCTTCGCGGCACGACAGTGCAAAACACCTCAGTATTGTTTGAATAGGTTACTCAACTGGACACGGCGACAGAGCAGTCATGGGAGCGACCGAGCTGCTCCTCGCACCTTCCGTGCGAAGGGAGAACAGGCAGCGATTCGCGCCCAACTTCCTCAAAAACGATGAAAACGAAAACAAAACGATGAATAGACATGACAAGATAGTAAAACTCGGATGTACATGGCGATGCTCGTAAACACAATTCGAAATGCGCGAAACAGGTACACGACTATTCGTACAAGATACAAGGGGGTGAAATGAAGCGTTGACGTTGGAAGCGTATGCGATCATGCAGAACACAAGTACTAATACAATTTCGTGCATACCATTCGACAGCGTTAGGAAGAGTTAAGAGACATGAGACATGAGACGGGATAAGATGATCAAGAAGAAGAGGAAGAGGAACGACAAGGGAAGCGGAGAAGTTGGCGACAACGGTCCTAAAATCGTGCAGGTGCGTCGATGAGCGCTTAGTTGCAGACGAGGGGGACACCCTGGATGAGTCGGGTGGGGTCAGGGAAGTTCCAGAAGGAGAGGGCGATCATGATGTAGACAGCAATCAACGCCATTCCGCTCATCCAATGACTCCTTCCGTCCTCAATCGAGAACTTGACGACGAGAACCGAGAAGAACAGGATCTGAAACACGTAGGTTAGCGCAAATCCTTGGACAATATGCAGCGAGGACAACTCACGATAGTCTCCAAAGGATCGAACAAGAGCATCAACGGCTTGCCCATACCCCAAGCCACAAGAACAAGCAAGGGAATAACGAACAACGCGATCTGGATACAACTTCCAACCGCAACACTCATCGCCAAATCGAATTTACCCTTCCTCGCGACGATAACAGCCGTAGCGTGCTCCGCCGCGTTACTGATGACCGGGATGATGATGAGAGTAATCCACTCCTTCGAGATGTTGGGATGGTCGTGAACCATGCCTTCGAGCGAGTCGACGAGGTTCTCCGCAGTGACGTATGCCAAGGCGGTAACGGCGACGAGGAGGGCGAGGGAGACCGGGAGGTTCATACGGAGGTGCTCGTGTCCAAAGGAGGAGGCGGAGGTGGTGGTCATGGACGAAGCGACCGAGGTCGAAGAGACGTTGGGGTGGTGCAAGGTGTCGGACATCGTCGACTGACGGCTCAAGGCGGATGACTTGCTCTTAGGCGAGTTCACCTCCACATACGGCTTCGGTCGGGGGCCGTGAAGTCGATACTGATTCCACGGTCAGGACTTGGGTCGTAGCTATCCTTCTTTCGAGCTTCAACGGAAACCCAAAAGTCTTTGAGGAACTGAGGAGCGTTACTTAGGTCGTTTCGTTTGCCCAACTTATTGTATTTGAAGAACTCGTCGAGATTGTCCGGCCTGATCCCCATGCAAGACATCAGCCCAATCAATGTAGGGCGCAGGCGCGTGTCGAAAGGGGAGCCGATACATTCCACGGATCCACCGGGAAGGCTGGAGACGAGGAAGGGGGCCGTCTTCCACATGAAGAAGTCCATGATAGCAACGTCGAGCTCGCAACCACAGTGCGTGTAGCGGCGATTATCGCTTCCAAGGGGGAAGAAGGAAAGGAGGTCGTCCTCCGTCATGCCTCCAATAGTCGTTGGGATGTTTTCAGGATCCGGGCGAACGGCGAACTTCCCAGAATAGCCTTTCATGTATTCATCGTATTTTTCCCCCTCGCAGAGCGGCTTAGGGGCGACAATGCGTGTCGCACTAGGCAAGGCGACGCCGGTAACTCTGTAGCCACCCTCCTTGGGAACTGTGTCGTTGTTCTCCGACGCCTTGTCAGTGGAGGCATGGGAATGGCAGCGCGTGGTCTTCGTTCTTTGAATGAAGCTGCTGAGCACGAGTAGTCGGCAAAGCGCTCCCATTTCGGGGCAGTACCAACGCATCTTCTTTGCCCTGGAGATGATATGCGTATTGGGCTTGAGTCCTCCGAAAATGAAGGCTTGGATCGCGTTAACCGCTTGCTCTGGGATGTGCATGTCAATACAATCATTGCAGCCCCGGAATAACGCGTACTCACTCTCGAACTTTTTTGTGGCCGTCAAGCTTTCATTGACAGGACCTTTTACGCGGACGATAACGGACTCGAGCTCTCCTCCCAGCGTCTTGACGATTGGAATGGTCATGTAAGTCCATCCTATGACAGTCTCCTTGGGTGCCCTTTTTCGACCGACCGTCTTCGTAACATACTCCTCTCCACTACCGTCGGACTCATCGTCTGCAGGAGCGTCAACCTCCGATCTACCCCTCGCTCTCCCTTTCCCTTTCTTCGTTGGGACAGGCACTTTCACAACCGCCTGTCTGTCGTCTGTACCCTCCTTTTTCCGCTTGGGTGCAGACTTCTCATCGGCAGACTCCCCATGTTCGCCGACTTCTCTCGTTCTCTTTCCAGAGGTCCCCGTGGTAGACTGCTTCTCGTCCTTCCCCTTTGCGTCCCGAGTTTTATT